>APFE030917002.1:0-40164 GCA_000404065.3 Pinus taeda | reverse complement strand
GATACAAATGAAAAGACCTCATTTCTATATATAGGAGTCTAAGGGGTCATAACATAATCAGAGCTGACATAACAATAATAATGTAAGGGCACATAATAACAATAGTGGGCTTCTATGGGGCACAATAGTAACAATATGGGCACTACATGGGTACATCAATATAATAAGTGGGTTGTACTAATAACAATAAGGGGTTACACTAGTAGTATAGGGGCCTAACAGAATTGCATTTATCAGATTATTGCGTAGATATAAAAATGTTTTCGCTTGGAAATATGATGATTTGAAAACATATGATACATCTATCATACAACATACAATTCCGATGATATCTGAAGAAAAACTAGTACAACAGAAATTAAGGAAGATTCATCCTAACTTAGAGAGTCAAATAAAAGATGAATTAAACAAAATCTTGAAACCTAAAATAAGTTTTCCTGTTAGACATTCAAATTGGGTGTCCAACATGGTCCTAGCAAGGAAGAAAAATGGTGACAATAGAATTTATATTGATTTCAGAAATCTTAATAAAGCAAGTCAAAAGGATAACTTCCCTTTACCTACCATGGAGCAAACTCTCCATTTAGTAGCTGGTTCTGAATTAATGTCCTTCTTAGATGGTTTTTCAGGATATAATAAAATTTTGGTCCACCCTGATGACATACTTAAGACTACCTTTAAAACCAAATGGGGAACTTATGCCTATCAAAAAATGCCTTTCAGATTAATCAATGTTGGAGCTACATTTCAAAGAGCAATGGACATCACATTCAAAAGCCTAATCAATAAATCAGTAGTTGTCTATTTGGATGACATTACTGTTTTCTCTAAGAAAAGATCAAATCACTTGCATGATTTGAAACAAATCTTTGAATGTTGCAAAAGGTATGGCATTTCACTCAATCCTAAGAGGTCCTTTTTTTCTCTTAACCAAGGTCAAATCTTGGGCTTCATTATTTCAAAGGATGGTATTTATATTGATCCAAATAGAATCAAGAAGATTTCTGATATTTCATTTCCACATAATAAAAAAACAATGCAATCATTTTTAGGCCAGATTAATTTTGTAAGAAGATTTGTCCCAGATTTTTCGCATATTGTTTTACCATTACAAACCATGATTAAGAAGAATTTAGTGTTTAAATGGGGACATATAGAAAATAAGCTTTTGATTTGATCAAGAAAGCAATCATAAATTCGCCTGCATTAAACTCTCTTAATTTTTCAAATCATTTCATTCTATATACTCTCGCATCTGATTCATCTTACACAGCAGCGCTGACACAAATCAATAATCAAAACTTGGAAGCACCAATTTCATTTTATAGTTCAAACCTTTAAGGTGTTGAACTCAATTTCTCTGAAGCTGGAAAACAAGCCTTTGTTGTATATAAAGCCATTAAACACTTCAGGCCCTTTCTCTTAAAGGCTCATACAAAAGTTATAGTCCCTTTTTCAGCAGTAAGACAATTACTAGTTCAAAGGGAATTGGGAGAAAAAAGAGAAAATTGGTCACGACATTACAAGAATATGACTTGGAAATTAGACCAGCGAAGATTGTCAAAGGCCAAGGTTTTTGCAGGTTGTTAGCAGGAGCTTCTAATATTCAGGAACATGAAGGTACAAACAGTAATGAAGAAATCAATGAGATAAGTACTATTAATCCTAAATCCCAATATGCAGATTTGATATTCTATTTAAAAAATGTGTACGCTCCTTCTAATATTTCCTATAAAAATAAACATGCCATAATACTAAAGGTAAAAAACTTCATGATTGTTGATGATGTGTTGTTTAGACGGAATTATGATTCAATTTTATTAAGATGTTTAGAAAGGCCTGAAGTGCAAAAGGTCTTGCAGGAACTACATGATGGTCCGACAGGAGGAGATTTTGGAGCTGATACAACAGCCCACAAAATCATCCATGCTGGGTATTACTGGCCCATTTTATTTAGAGATACTTATGAATATGTAAGGAAATTCCAAACATGTCAAACTACTAGTGGGAGACAAAGGAAGCAAGCTTTTCCTTTGCAACCAGTCAACATTGAACAACCCTTTGAACAATGGGGATTGGATATCATTGGAGAAATTATTCCTCATTTGTCCAAACAACATAGGTACATCTTTACAACTACTGATTACTTTACTAAGTGGGTAGAAGCAATTCCTTTGAAGACAACAAACTCTGAGGCAATTATTGAATTCATAGAACAATTCATCATTACCAAGTTTGGTGTCCCAAACACTTATTTTTGATAATGCATATTATTTCTCTAGTAATCCTATACTTGAATTTCCTATCAAAAGAGGATTTAAATTGAAATATTCTGCAAATTACTACCCTCAGGGTAATGTTTTAGCAGAATCCACTAATAAAAATCTTGTCAAAATCATTAAGAGAACTATTGATAAGAATCGTAAAATCTGGCATAAGTCTTTAATATTTGCATTATGGGCAGACCATATAACACAGAAGGCCTCAATAAGCACTTCTCCATTTAATCTAGTGTATGGAAAGGAGGATGTTATACCATCAAACCTAGTACTTACATCACTAGCCTTAGTGCAGTTTATTGAGGAAAACCCCTCATCCTCAATTCAATTGAGACATGATCAGATCCTGAAACTAGAGGAAGAAAGGGAGAAGGCCCGAATTACACATGCAAAGCATCAACAAATTATCAAGTCTTCTTTTGATAGGACTTCAACAGGCTCAAAACATTTACAAGTTGGTGATCTAGTTTTGAAGTGGGACAAAGCCCATGAGGATAAAGGAAACACACTAATTTTCAGAAACTATGGCTTGGACCATTCCAAATCAGTGAGAAGATAGGCCCATCTAAATTCATATTACAAGATCTATAGGGAAAGAGAGATTATCTTCATGTCAATGGCCTTATTTTGAAAAAAAACTTCAATTGAGGAGGTGACTCCTTCTCACTTTGTAAATATTCAATTTATAGTTATATTTGTGTAGTTATTTTGTCTTAAGAAATAAAGTTGTAAATAGCCTTCTATTGGTCTTTACTATATTGAAAAAGTCACTCAAAAGAAAATAGTCTTAATATTTACTTTTGATAGATGGAAGCCTTGAAGGAAAAGGAAAATTCTAGGGAATTAGGTACAATTGAATTCTGAAAACCCTTTTCATTTTTGTAAAATCTTTTCAAAACTTAAAAATACTGTAAATCATTATAAAATTTTTAGAAGCCTAAAAATTGTTATCAATACAAAGCAAAGACTGATTCAAGCTTAGCATCTTCAACTCTCAAAATTGTCATCCATGTTCTCTTAAAAAGAAAATTATTCACCCCATCCATCAAAGTTTATGATTTTTCAGAGTGTAATTCTAAAATATATTTGATATAAAATATAAGAGGCCTTATCATAAACCTGCTTACCATGTTCATAGGGGACTAGTTCAACTGACATTACCAATACTACATACCAAAACAGGGTAATGGCTTATAATTATAAGGCAAGGGGTCTCATCACGAGCCAGCTTCTTCAGTTAAATTACAACCAGTGAATGGCATTGTCAATAGCTGGCCACCAAACCAAGACAATGGCTTTTTATCTTACAAAATAAAGAAGCAAGGAAAAAAGAAAATGAAATACAAAAAATGTGGAAACATATATTTTTGGATTCATTCTTCTAAATTATACTCTGAAATGGATGGAACAATGAATGATTAAATGGTTAAAATGTAACCCTGCCGAGACTATGGACGTTTGTTAGCAGCAGTGGCTCTACCTATGACAAAGGATTCATTATACAAGCTAAGTTGGAGAAGTCTTTTGTTTTGTCATTATCAACCAAATAAGGTTTACTTACAACTTAGGATGTATTTAATTTTGAGATGAGAAAGAGATAGCAAAAATAGTTTTCATTATATTCAGAATTTATAATTACCTAGTTATATTATATTTTCTCTATCTATTAAGGTTTTCAGATTAAGAAAGTTAAAGTATTATATTATTTTCTCATAGATAACTATTTCTTCCATTGAATCGCCAATTGTTGTGTTGTACAACAACCCCCCATTTCATAAAAACATTTATATAAGATCTTAATATGAAATGGGTCCCTTGAAAAATAAACTTAGTTAGATGTGTGAATAAAATGGTATGTACCTCATCACAAGAAAGATCCTTGTTAAAAGCCCCAATGTAAATAAATCATTTTATAGAACCTTTTCAATAAGAAATAAAGTATTCCTTTAAAATATTAAAAACCATTCTATATTGCGATAAAGCGATCGGAGATCGCATATATCAATATTAAGGGAACACACATAAAAATAAAACCTCACCCAATTCTCTGATCCGAAAAGGTAATAGGGATCGGTAATCAGGAAAAACAAATGCCAGACGTACAATAAAGTAAAGCCCCTCAATTCCTCCGATGTGATAAAGAAAATCGCAATCGGCAACTCGTCCATGTCAATGATAAAGGGACATATGAGAAAGGCCTAATTAGAAACTCCCGATGCGATAAATCTAATCGCAATCGGCAATCGGCGGAGTCACATCACAAAGAAATAAAAGCTCAAGCCAAATCCCGAATGTGATCTATTAATTGGGCGCACATCTCGAAAAGCAAATATACATTAAAAGGGTTTGCATGCATTATATTGTATCACCGTTCGGTGATCGGAGATATTTAAAGCAAGTCCTAAAAACCTTCCATTTGACACTCCTGATTGTCGATTTGTGATTTATCGCTGATCGCTGATCAATAAAAGGCATGCTTCAAACAATCATTCAGCATATGAGTGACATGATGGGCATTTATGATGTTATTTACCACGATTGACAGTTTAAATGGATATTCAATACTGCAGTTAAGGATAGATCTTTCAAAAGATTTTATCTGTGGTAATCCTTAACTATATTTTATTTTATCATGTGCCAATCAACGTAATTCTATTCATTGTAATATTGGCTTGTAGCAACACTTTTTCTGTATCACAATTTACAACTGTTTATGCAGAATTCTTCCAAAACCAGAAATCCAGAGAAAATGGGGAAGAAATCATAGAAGCCCACAACACTAGCTCCTGTAGTCGAGGAATCACAACCAAGCAAGAAAGGATTAATCTCAGATACGACATGTCTTGGTCTGGGAAACACTAGCTGGGAGAGCATTTACAATCTGATAGAAGTAAAGGAGCCTGAGGAATTATCAGAGGAAACCACAGCGGATTCAACTAATAAATCAGAAGAAACTCTTAAAGAATTGGCTTGTTCTTATCTTCACAATATAGCAGCGCGAGCTAAAATCCTACCATATACTGACGTAGTAAGATATCGGATAGAACCTTTTGCATAGCTGATGGAAGGAAATTTGGCTCATTTCAGCCTGAGGATCTTAGGAAAATGTACCACTTACCTCAACCTGAGAAGCGATACAACAAGGCGTTCTTAGAAGCATTTGCAAAGGAAAATGATTCAGAGTGAGCATCGATAAAGCAATGGAGGCATTTCCCTAAAAAGCACAAGCATGAGTCATCAGGTAAGTACTCTGTTGACTCATTGGCTTCCCCTTATTGCTATGCTGGGGCTATGATGTGTAGGATGTGGGGAATACATGATTCTGCCAAATTCACCATAGAAATGGTCCCCCTAATGGAAACTGCAACCAATGGTAATGTGATGGATTTGGCAAATATTTTGTTCAATAAACTAGCCACAACAATTTTATAGTACAGAACAAATGCACATAAAACTTCCGGGATTATTCCCCCTTTCTATTACAGTGCGTAATTTTGGATACTATTTGCTTTAATTCTGAATATCCAATACTCCGATGGAGATGGACTCCCCAAGACCCGAATCCAATCCATGTTTACCACCAGCAGTTATGGAAAGCGCATTACAAAAATCATATGTATAAAATTTGCAATGGTTTCATTCTCCCTATATATTATTCTATTTTTAATAAACCTGCCCCCAAGATATCCCAGAGGCAGAAATTGACTTGACAACAGTAATTAGTTGGTTCGAGGAGGAAAAATTTACTTATATAAGGCTTTTTGGTAGCCTTACTAAACCCCATGTTCTTCCCCTGTATGTCCCTGATAAATTGTTAGCTCGGGAATTGGCTTATCAAATAACAGTGGAAGGGACATCTAGAACCCTTAAGGATTCAAAGAAGCACATGTGGCCAATCTCCCCTTTACGATGCGGCATTTTCACTCTACATGACTACAAGCATGCAAAGAAGGAGACAGAAAATATGCTAATGTTGAATCTTGCCACAATTCCTAACAAGCCAAATGATCCAAGACAGGTTGGTTATAATGTCACATCTCAAGCCAAACTTGCTAAGTTTGATCATAAAGCGGATGACTTCGATGATCTATTTTCCTCAACTAAATCATTATTTCAATTTAAAACATTGGCCAAGATGAGGTATCAAGATGAAGGGCTAGAAACATTTAATAGGCTTAGAGACCAGAGGTTGCGAACTCTGCCTTTAGACCTATTAGCCACAACCCTGAAAGTCCAGTCAAGTGAAACTGAACAGCAAGCTATGGATAAAGCTCCTGTAGTGGAAAAAGTTCCTGAGAAAGAAAAAACACCAGAGTAGGAGCAAGAATGAGGAAAAGGCAGTGAACTTATTGATTCAGACATTCATATTGATCCCAAACGACTCAAAGAATAGCAACAGTTTGACTCAATCATCAGCAATATTGAGAACTTGAAGGGATTTAGCACACCTGAAGTAACAACTGGTCAGAAGACAACAACTAATACAGTTCCAACTGAAGGAACTAGCAGCTCATCCATGACTCAGAAAGATGTCGAAATGATTCCAAAGAACCCTTCCGATGAGATTGTTCTACATGTAGAAGAAATACCACCCTTAGATGTCTTCTACAATCCTAAGCATAGGGCTGTAATAAAGAGACAAAGGAAAAAAATAAAACTTGATCAATCTTCTCTTTTACCTACACAGATGGAGATAACTAGTGTGGTATGGAGAGAGGAAGTCAACCCTTCCAAAGATCTTACTAAACTCTCTCAGTATTCCGGGGCATATACAACAGCTACAATGGACAAGGCATCGGAAGTCAGCAATTTTCTTAAAGAGAAGGATCAAGCGATCATCTCACTGGAGACACGGTTACATGAAAAATAGCAGAGGATAGAGCAGTTAGAGCAGCAGTTAGCAGAACAGAAGCAGTCAAACGACCAATTAAATGAGCAATTGCTCAAAGAGAAACAAAGGATAGATCAACATGCAGTTCAAAAGAAAAAAGAACTATCTCAAGCATTGAACAAGCTAAAGACAATGAATGAACAATTGAGCAAATCGAAATATGAACAGATCACTCAACTGTCATTGCAAGTAGAAAAGTTCAAAGAATTTCCTCAAGTGGAGGAATTGAAATCATAGGCTTTCCAAATTACTAAAGCATTATCTACTGAGTTGAGCTTGTTATGTAACAATATTTCTCTTGTTCCTCCCTTCTATGAAATTTCCTCGTCTATGATTGTCAAGTCAGTTGATGCAAGATAGAAATTGGAGCAAGCAGATGAAACACTAATAGAGTTTCTCTCTTGGCAAGAAATCAAGGAAGGACAAGCTGCAAATCTACCCCAAATTCTCAAATCTCACAAGGAAATCTTGTTCCTTGAGTGGCAATATCAACTGATGAAAGTAGAAAGGGCAACGTCGAGATGTAGATCGGCGACTGGTAATCTAGTGGAATTGATTAATAATACTCTTTATTTATCAAACTTAATTTCATAATGTTCCCCACGGAAACTACCATCGGTGAAAATATTGGAGCAGACATGGAAACAAGAGCTGGAAAAGAGGGAGAGATTGATCACGGGCATTCAAACTTTAACATAGGAAACCTTTTGATTCTTCCTTGTTAAACCCTATAGTCAAAGGACGATGATCAAATGCATAACCAATGCGATCGGTTACATGATTTCTGAAATTACTAATGCCACATATACTGCCCAGCTACATTCACGTATGAGTCATCCTCCAGAACTGCAACTGATGCTCACCATATTCCAGCTCAAGCCAAAAGATAGTCAGCCGAAACAATGAACCATTCTTACCGACTGCAAGCATGCCTATTTCTAGGAGATTTTCATATATTTTTGATTTGGTCATACCAGCTCACAACATTTTTATTTCATAGTTAGTTAGCTTAGATAGTATTTATAGACCCTTTCATGCTTTTAGAAAGGGTCCTAAAAATTTTGTATTAAGACTTGGATTGGAAGTTGCACTATTGTGCTTCCAATATATATTTTTTTATGAAACTAGACTTGAATTCTGAGTTTTTAATGAAGAGTAATTTTGTCTGATTTTCACTACTACTTCCTATAAAAGTATTTCCAAGTTAGAAAGCGGGATCCAAATGAAATTCATGTCGGAGGGGATTCAGACACATATGGTACTATTATCTATGTTTTGCCTCAATCTTTTATGTGAACTAGAATTCATTCATTTTGCTATTATTGATGTATGTATAAGCTCTTACAACAATCTCTTTTACTTATCACTCTTAAATTTTCAAGAGTTGTTATTTTTCATCTATATATGTGTCAATGATATATGAAGATTAGTGCAATAATGTTTTAATTATTACTTTGTTCAACTATTTGAACAAATTAATTATCATATGAATGAATATTTTTGTTTAAAAGTAGAGTCATCTACATGCCTACTTTTCAATAAGAACCATTAAGAGGTGCACTAAAACAGAGACTACCCGGGATAGATTAGTTAATTACATTATTGCATTTTAGAATATATCTTTCATCATTTTCCATTAGATATAATTAAATTAAACACTTATCCATCCCATTCATAAATCATTGGGAAACTGGTCCCAATATATCCAATCGAAGCCACCACACCAAACGGAAAAGGAGCTACCTTTAAGGTCCAGATCAAGTGGTTTTACCCGATGTTAATGCAATGATTTTCGAGGCATCAACATGTCTATATAGTCTTTGGTTGGTGATAGGTGTGCTTATAGAGGATTCATATGTTAGTCCTATGTACTTGTCACAACCATGTATTTTCTCCATGAAGCATCGTATATGTATAGTTCTTAATTGTATATCACTGTCCAAAGTCAGTCAGAGTCCTGATTCATAAGGAGTAGTCTCTTGCACTTGGCAAGGTTATTGTAGAGAAGCGAATGAGTTTCTATAGAAACAAAGAGAGTGTGATTGTAGCTCCATTACATTCTTAAGAGGAGCATGTTTAGTATCATAGATTGCATGGCATTGTCTAGAGACATGTTGGAAACTAAGTTCCTTGTTTAACATGCTTATATTGCAAGATAGACATCTTTGGTTTGCATTGGCATTGGTTTGTTTTTTAGTGTTGATATTTTTCTTTTCCAATGTCAAAGGGGGGGAGAATTTGGATTGTATGGAGATCAAATTTAGAGTTGCAAATTCATAATTAAAGAGTGCGTGGAGATCAACCTCAGACGTTAGAGATCAGGTTGAGGTTGAAATCAATGCCAAAGGGGGATCTTGTTGGGATTGTAGTGTTGGCATTGATGTCAACAGGGTCTTGGTACTATTTTCCATCTGCTTTATTTCAACCTGATGGTTGTAGTGCTCATGATTGTGATGAGTGTTCATTGATTTGATGCAATGTTTTGCTTGCCAGCTTTGTTGGTTGGCATTGATGTCGACATGGTAATGACCTAGTGCAAGATATGCCTATGTAGTGCAAGAACTGAAGGTTGAGTAGAGATGTGTTGGACGTAGTTGAACAATTTGATAATGCTGCTACAAGTGCTAGAGGTAGTTGGACAATTTGATGATGCTCCTATAGGTGTTAGATATGTTGATCATGTTGAGGAGTTTGGAAGATTAGGTCTTCATGTAGGTCTTCAAGTTCATGCACATGTTTATACTTATCGAAGTGATGTTTGGTCTCATGATGATGTTGTTTATGTGCTACAAATTTGTGGAGAGGTGTTGCAATTTGTGCAGATAGAGTAGATGACATAACAACTCTTGTTTGTTGGATTCTAAGTCAACTTGGTGGTGGCTGATCTAGACATATGTAAGAACACAACAAAATATAGATATACACATAAACAAAAAGGTGCAGCAAAAATAAAACGTCATTTCATTAATATCAAAGAACTGAAATATGCTTACATAGAGAAATGGAAATAAACTATCTCGGGCGATGGAATCTTATCTCTAAGAAGAGATGTGGTGGCTACATGCCTCTGAACTGTGTTACAATGAGGCTTAAGGGCCTTTTTATTATTGAACAATAAGGGAAAACCCTAAACAACCAAAACCCTAACCCCAGGAGATGGAGCACCAAGAGTTTGTGGACCCCGTTGGGGTTAGATGGGCAGTCAACTTCCTGGGGTCGTAACTTGGTAATATTATTTTTGTTTTCCACGTATGATACCTCGTTGGAAAGATATCTTTCAGTACTATAAGATTTTTTGCAGACCATTTCCTATGGTTATGGGTCTATTGTGGACCTCAAAAAAATTCCGTTTAGGGGGTTATAACGGCTCCAGAAGTTCAGGACCCGAAAAAAAAAAACTACTAAAAATAGTAAATGTTGCTATAAAAAAGGAAACTGATGAAACTTACTAGAGGTCTAGGTGCAATAGGTTGGTGGCCACCAATATCCACTTGGATTAGTGGCACTTGGTATACATGCTTAACCTACTTGTAGAGGTGTCACAAAGCTTGGAAGACGTTTTGAGGTGAGTATAAGTGCTAATGAAGGAGTGCGAGCAACTAGGAAAAGTTTGAAGCTGAAGGGTCATTTATATTACCTATACTCTTCCCCAACTGCTAGGAAGAAGTGTCATGGGTGCAGCAAAAATCCTTCAGCCAAGAGTTTCCAGTGTTGTGCATGCGGCTAAAATATTTTCAGCCGAGATTTGCTAGTGTTATGGATGGAATTGAAGCCTAAAGTATAAATTCTCTAGATTCTTCATGCATCTGAGGTAATTTATTGGTTTTTCTGATTGTATTGTTCGTGAATTTTCATTACAAGGTCATATTAAGGTTAAATAACTTCTGGACTCAATAAGTGAAGTTAGTGGCAAGATTAAGTCAAGGAGCTGAATCGGATCAAATCAAGTGTATGAACATAGTTTTATTGAGCTTAGTGGTTTCTGCTAATTATTGAGTTAATCACATTAGATCATCTATATATTGGAGAAATCTCAACGATAGATAGGTTGAATGTGTTATGTGTTGAGTGAGTGTGTGATAAGAGAAGAGTGAGAAAGCTGTGAGGGACATTATGCAGAAAATTCTAAAGGAATTTACAAAAGTTGCAGTAGGTAGAAAAAGCGTGTTTTAGCCAATATTTCAATGTGTAGATAGCGAGGAGATGAGCAAAGATTGGTTGCATATATTTTTGGTGATTGGTATGAGCTTGTGTATTCTCTAGTTTATTGCTTGAATGAAGCATTTGTTTGCAAGTATATTTATCTACTGCAATGAGGGTTGTTGTTGATGTATTTATCAGATTATTTTATGTAGTGTTTGTGTTGATTGACTTTATTTTTGGAGACTAATGTGTTTTTATTGAGCTGGGAAGTTATCCTTGGAGTCTAGTATGAAAATGAATGAAAGGGTGGCTCTAAGAGGTTGATAAGGGTGGTGTCTCATTGCTAGTGGTAGGCAACAAAACAATATTTTGTGAGTTTTATCTCCATCCGTGGTGGTGGATAGTCTAGTGGTATCGAGGCTCAATGGTTGTGGAGGATTCCAACAAATGGTTATTTGCATAGTCGTGTGAATAGGGACTTCCTAGCTAGTGAATTCCAACAATACTAAACATAGGGGTGGTAGCTCATTGCTAGTGGAATATAGCTAAATTGGTGTAAAGGATTGGATTGGATTAATAAGAGAACTAGAAGTAGTACAACAACAACAAGGGTGGCTTTTGTGTCTCGGAGGGGATTTTCCACCATAAATAATTATGTCTCACGTATTGAATGTTTTTATGGTTTCATGCTTATGGTTGATGTATGTGTTTTAATTTGTGAATGTTTAAAGGTTTATCAATTTGAGAAATATATAAGTGCCTTCACTATTGATTCACCCCCTATCTCAGTAATGCTCTACATTTCTAATAAAGTGACTAATTTACGCATCATGCCTCTAATTCTCTTAGCTCTAACTAGGAAAAATGTTGCTAGTAAGTTTGATTTGTGGTCATTGTACACTATTGTCTGTGGTGGAACTCCCCTCAGTATGGAGTCTACAGAAGAATTTCTTTCTCATTTTCCCACAGTCACACTAATGCAGGTAAATGTTTTGTTCCTAGTTGCAACAAATTTGAGGACATATTTGTATATTTACTACGACAAGCCCCAAAGTGATATCCTAAGAGATTCAACATCCTCTTCCAAAATTCATATGTAAAATTAGGAGTATCCTAAAGTAGGTCCAAATATTACTACACAATCACCTGCCTAGTCAGAAAAAATTGGAAAACATTATTCCCCAGATAGGAATGCTTTCAGGTAGTGATTACATGGAACCATGCTGGGAAGGGTGGTAGGGGTGGAAAAAACTATGATAGAAAACCTCTGCCAGATCATGGTTCCACCTTGCCTATGATGATTGGTTTCCTGATCATCGTTGTTCTAGATTTTCGATGCAAGTGAATGATGTTTCTATTGGGTGCTCAATATTCATAACATCATCAGGCCTGGTCATTGGACCTAACACACCATAGTTTCGTTATTGATCCCACTCTCAAAAATGTCAAAAATTTGTCCATGGAGAGTCTAAACACATTTAACGGTCATAGTTTAACTAAGTGATTTTTGGTGGGAAATCGACTATCAACATCAACAATTTAAGGCTACAATTTTCTTAAATTTTGATTGGATTTTGAATAAAAACCAAGCAGAAGAACTAGGCAACAAAAAGGACCAAAAAGTCACTCCATTAGATTATATCCAATCAAACTCCTCCTCTATTATTTTCATGGTAAGAATTGACTCCCAAGATAGATTAAATTGAAAGGAGGTTGGATTCCCTTATCATTAGAGAAGTTACTGATGTTGATTAGGCTAGTAGAACTGATGACAGGAAAAGTACTTCAGGAGCAGCTCACTTTTTGGGAGACTGCTTGGTCTCTTGGGTAAGCAAGAAATAAAGTTCTATCTCTGTGTCAACTATTGAAGTTGAATATATAGCAACAACCACTTATTACACACACATTTTATGGATGAACCAAACTCTTCAAGACATGCATGTTGAGTATGAAGAGCCTCTTCCCATTTCGGTAGACAACACAAGTGCAATAAACATCTCCAAAAATCTATTTCTTCACTCCAAGACTAAGAACATACCAATAAAATATCATTTTCTAAGAGAAAAAGTGGTCAAAAAGGTTGTGAAGTTGGAATATATTGCTTCAAATGAACAAATTGCAGATATTTTCACCAAGCCACTTCCAAGGGAGAAATTTGAATATCTTAGAGAGAAGATGGGTCTTTTTCCTTTCAAAGGCATTGATGAGTTTTTCATGGAGTTAGCTACTATGATATGGCTGCCAACAAGATCACTTTCAACTAAAAAATTTGGAGAATGGGTGGTGATTGGTTGTTTGCATGCTTTTCAAGGCATTATGAATTGTTTGCTTGCTTCTTCTTGCTTCATTTCAAGATGGACTTCTTCCTCACGTACATTACTTCTACAAGATGTTGTGGTGTCAATATGTTCAGGGGGAGAATGTTCAACAACTTAGGGGGAGTATTGATTGCAACTCTTCAGGGGGAGTACTTCTTTTTATGCTATGTATCACATTGTTGTTATGTATCTTTTCTTGCCATGTAAAACCCCTTGCCATTGATTTCAAAGGGGTAGAGAGAGCGAGCTGTGTATGTGCTCATATTTAGATTGTTGTATGTAAATGTAATATTTATTTTCAGAAGCTATAGGTTGACATCATTGGAAAATGGGGATTTTGTTGGAATGTTTGTGTTGCCATTGATGTCACCTATTGAAGTTATGTACTCATGAGTCCCTACGTATCATCTTGAATCTATTGTATACATGTTGAGGGTTGTCATGCTGATGTAAATTGTTGTCATAGTGATCTCAGAAGGTCTATGCAAGAGGTATCTTGAGGTAATAAGGCCTCATATGAATTGAGCTACATGTGTGTTATAGGTCTAGTTAATGATGTGTGTGGAGTCCTGTTGAGTCATGCAGTTGGTTTCTTGATGTCATGATGGGATTGAAAGGATGATTTGTAGGTTGGCATGATCCACTTAAGCTTTGTTGCAAGTATGAGGGCCAAATTCCTTGTTTTAGCCTAGGCTCTGCCTCAACCACTAGGATGATAGATTATGGGAGTGACTGAAAATTTTCAGTCGCTCACTTGCTTTGTTGTGCAAGTGAACTGTCAGATATGAATAGTTTTGTCTGTTCAACCAAAGAAAAAATGAAAACATATCTTGATTTCACGCGCTCATTTGGAAATAATTTGTTTTTAGCGAATTCTATTGTCATAATTTTCTAGAAAAAAGGTCGAGACAAGTTGTGGGGCCTCTAGAAGGTGATCAAATTTTAAATTATAAAAAATTATAGTGGAATGAGTACCTTGATTTGGTCAAAAAGTCCAGCTAAATGAAATCTAAAGCATGTGAACAGGTTTTGGGTGAGCTCCATCACCTAAAGAATTAATTGATCTCAGATATTACAAATATGTGGATAAAGGTTGCTCATTTGGTTGGTTCTCTAGCAGTGTGAGTGAGTGAGTGTGTATCTAGAGAAAGTGCACAAACCAATGATTGTAATAGTGAGTTCAGAGATTTAGAATCATAGTGTGCTTCAGAGATTATTCTCCAATAGTGTTTTTAGAATTGTGTACATAGATTGAATATCAGTTTGGAGAGTGTGTGTGGAAAAAATTGTTATCTCATTTGGATTGAAATTGTGGCTACATGAGTGTGCTCATTTGATGATAGTTTGTTTATGCAACACTATTTTCAGTTCTGAATTTCATTATCTTATTGCACAATTGTTTGTACTTGGAATGGGGGCTTCAAGATAAGTGCATATTTATTGTCTATTGTAGGAGTGGGTGCTCCAATTTGGTTGTGGCCAACATTTCTCATTTCAGTCAAGGGGTGGGTGCTCCATTGCTAGTGGTGGCTAGCTGATGTAATGTAAATGAGAATATTTTGAAGCAATAGATAATAAGAAGAAGCAAAAAACAATTCGATGGTTTTTTACCTTCGAGGGGGGTTTCTCCACCTAAAATATAAGTGTATACACGTTATGATTTTTTGTGTTTTTCATGTGCATGATCTTGTTATATCTTTCTAAAGTAAATTTCTGAATAAGAATTATTTGCATAAATATTTTTTATTTATTCCATAACACGGATTCACTACCACCCCCCCCGACCCCACCCCACCCCCAGTATTACTTTTGTCTAAAATGCACCAACACCAAAAAATTGTTAAATGTTGGTCTGAAAATGTGTCTTCTTCTGACAAAAATATAGAAGTGAGAGACTTATTTTTAAAATGGAACAAGGCTCATGAACACAAAGGGGAACATTCCAAACTTCAGTAGTTATGATTGGGAGCATTCATTGTAACAAAAAATATTGGTCCCAATATATTTAATCTACAAACTTTGGAAGGTGAGGTAGAATATCTTTCGATCAGTGGTCAAATTTTGAAGAAGTATTTTTCTTGAGTCCCTCCTAGGATTCCATATCTTTGTAAATGTTACATTTCCTTGCATTTTTCAGTGTGATTTTCCCAATTTTCTTTTGGACTGTTTGATTTATTCTGCAACCACGAATATTAATAATCCTTTTTGAAAATTGTTTTAAGGAAAAATCAAAACTAAATTCTATTTATTCATGTTTTAATTATCCAATTGATCGTTGTAGCATCAATTGAATTTTTTGTTCAAAATGCCTGATCATTTCCACTAGCGCTAATTTTTTTTTTTTTGTGTTTTTTGACTTTATTTATTAAGATATTCACTGATAATGTCAATAGATTTATTTTACAAAAGAGTGTAATCACTATGAAGTTAGTGAATTTTCAAATGTTTTCATGCCATTCCATCTCTTAAGGAGATTTAGATCCAATAAGGAATAATAAACAATAATCCATGGGATCAACCTTTCATGTGATAGTTTTACTAGGATAAAAGAACATAGGTAAAAATGGTGAAAAAAATTCCCTACTGGCTATAGATGTTTGCTAGGAGTAGAGGCTTTTTCTATGGCATTTGAGGTTCCAAATTTAATTTTTTTTATTGAAAATTAAATTAGATGCTTCCCCGACAGTTAAAAAAATCAAGAAGTTGAACCATGAAGTCATAATCATCTTGATGAGAGCCTAACATATAAGTTGGATCAAAGAGTATCACTATTGAGGCTATGGATGCCTGCGGGAAGCAAAGGCAATGCTGGTGATATTGAAGTCAAAGCTTTATCACAAACTTGGTTACTCAATCTATCTTTTATTCTATTGGTTATTGGATTATATGAAAAATTATGTGGATTTTGTTTGTAAAGTTTATGTTTGCTAATCATTGTTTTAATAGGATTTCATGAATAGATTAATTGAATTCAAACAAGGCTACAATAGCCATCTTTAGATTGCTAAGGACATTTACTCTTCTAAGGCATATAAATTTTTTCCTTTATCTAATCTATTTCAATACAAAGATAACTTGTTCATCCAATGAATCGCCAATTTTTGGTGCCACAACCGACTCCCTCTCATATTTTGGAAAATGAAACGGACCCTGCATTAAATTTTCAATTTTTGCTTTTCAATTCATGTGATTTTAATGGTTTTCATGTTTTCTTTCTCCCATTGATGATATAACATGCCCCTGGTTACTTTGTCAAGTGTGTCTCTTTACAATATTTGTGTGCAATGTTGCCTAATCAATTCTTCCTTCATTTAATAGTACAATGAAAACCTTATCTCTTTCTATTTTTTTAATGAGTTATTCAGGGCCTATTACTCTATATGACATATGAATGTTAGAGTGAAAAAGTGCCACTACAAAATCTTGATTATAAAACAACCCTACCTTATTTCAACTTGTATATTATAATGTGTTCCTAACTCTTCATATCACATGTTGAATCATTTATATGCCTTGATATCTACATTTGGCTTGGATTAATGCATGGTTAATATTTTATTGTTTACTTACTTTGTATCATATGTGCCTGATTTTTATTGCAAATGGTTTAATCCCTCTAGGCGCTATACCATGATTTTAAACATATGAGACATGGTTTAATTTATTGGATGGGTGATTGACTAACGAATATGAGTCTATATCCATATATGTTGTTATATTTCAAAATGTTTGGATCTACAATCATTATGGATGATGTTTTTGAGATAAATGTTATTGGTTTGAGATCTGCATTAGGGTTTTACAAGTGATTTGTTGTTCCTTAAAGGGATGATCATCTTGATTATTGCCGAATGTATTGATTCCACTACTCATAGTCACTCATACCTCATAACAATTATTCCCTCTGTAATATCTCCCCACTTATCGTTGTCTCACTTAATTCCTTAGGGTTTCAAGGATACCGAATCCTGGACATTTCATTATTTGTTTCATCCTTCCGAGAACCCTTTGCAAGCTAGGTTTTGGTCATTCACTTGTTTTGTTTCTCCTTTGTTTCACCATAATTCCTAGTAGAAACGCTTTTCAGTTCTAGCCATGGTATGCCTTATCCATTTGGAATCCATTGGGTTAGAAATGGTAGGGTCCTATAATGAATGTGCAGACTTATTTCGCCAAGTCATCTGATGGGATTTTCAACAATTGTTTCAGGGTATTAAGAAAGGGGTTGTCACAATTGTTTTTTTTTTTATATCCAATGGGAAGAAATCCCAAGTAGACAATCTGGATATTGCTATTGGTGTTAATTTCATTGCAGAAGTTTCCGATCTCCCCATTGAGGGAGAGGAAACGGTCCAAAAACTGTGAAATATGTGACATCCCATGGAAAAACCTCTCGTCAACAAAGAATTTGTTTATCAGGTGAAAGGTATGCCTATTTATTATTTAAATTCAGAATGGAAGAATTTAGTCCTTTTACTGCATTGGTATGTTACAAGTGAAGGGTGATACAGTTTGATTTTTATTTATCATATCAGGTTGTTAATGGAATTTCTCATCCATAAGCTCAATTTTCCATTTTATTTATATAAAATATTGACTAAAATAGCCCGCACATAGCAGTCATGCAATAAGAATATTGAAAGGTCACTCTTTCATCACAGTATTATTTGTATTATGGATAGGCTATAATTAGAAAAGGTCGGGGATGATTGGGACCGTTTCCTTGAGATAAATGGTTTTGATAAACCTAAACTCCTTAAAGATTTTGATTCTCCAAGTCTCTTTGCACCTAACCTTGCTTTCGATAATCCTATCTAGTTACCATCCCATCATCCAGTGTCAAATGATTATGATGAACCATTTCATGAATCAAACCCATGTATTTCAGATGACAATAGAAGTGAAACCTTCAGACCTACCCCTGTTTATTTAATGAGAAGTATGGCCAAGGGAACTAGTGCTAATCTTATGGAGTTGAAATAGGAATTTAGGAATAAAAAGGAAAAACAAATCTCCAGTGTTAGTTTCAGCCTGAACATGTGCCTACAAGCTGTTGAGTCTTGAAAATGTCATTCATTTCCATTACACTTTCACTATTATGTCCATTATATCACCTCCATTTCACTACTATGTCACCACATTCATCCCACTTTCATTATCATTGGGCCACATTTATGTTTTTCCAATCTTTATTAATTCTAAGCTTTTTAAGTGAATTTGTGTTTAAAAATTAGGAAATAATGTGCATATGCTTATACCTAACCAATGGTTGAGATTGTTGACATGTGTAGGTTGAAAGGAAGCTTCTAGAAGACCCTTATGTGGCACTCTAAGGCCAAATTCGAATTTGAGTGGAAAGAATCATGGGATCATGAGGATATGTGTCATATCTCCTAATTGTATTGTAACTCTAAGAAGACATGTGTCTTATCAGTTCCTATTTTGATTAGGACTCTAGAGGTAGAGGGAGAGATTCATGGACTCTCATTAATGAGATGGCTTCTCATCTTTTTGTATAAATAGGAGATCTCTCTCCTTCATTTGTTAGTTCTTAAGCTTAGCTTATGAGAGTTAGTTCTTTAGCTTGGAGTTTGTAGTTTTTCCTTGATGGCTTTTGAAAGCTTTGGAGAGCTTTGTTGCACTTTGTAATTTTGAAGAATTGAATAAAGCTTTGATGTTCTCAACATGGAAGGAGATGTGAAGTAGATGTCATGGAGCATATTAGAATGTAAGGTAGAGTAAATTTTATTTTGTAATTTTGCTTTGATTTCATTCATGTATGTCATTTTATAGTTTAGATTTTCCATTCATGCAATTTTAATTCATGCAAGTGTGTTCAACTAGTTGATTGTAGATTAGTTTTTCTTTACATGTTTTTGCATCAAATAGTAACATGAGATTTGCCTCTCTGCTGAACTTTTTTCTTAAGTTTTTCAATTTCAATTATGCTTTGATTTCAGTCTTATTTATTTGTCATTGTTAGCTAGTTTAGATATCAAATTCTTCATGTTATTTGACGTTATCTCCGGAGCCATGGATTAACCCCGAAAAGCTACTTGGCGAGCTATTGGATTATAAGTGAAGCGATTTGATTTTACTTTCATTCTGCAAGTAGGTAGTTTAGATATCAAGTTCTTCATGTTATTTGACGTTACCTCTGAAGCCATGGCTTAACCCCGAAAAGCTACTTGGCGAGCTATCGAATTATAAGTGAAGTAATTTGATTTTACTTTCATTAATCTGCAAGTAGGTAATTTAGAAATCAATTCTTCATGTTATTTGACGTTATCTCCGGAGCCGTGGCTTAACCCCTGAAAAGCTACTTGGCGAGCTATCAGATTATGAATGAAGTAAATTGATCTTGCTTTTGTTAGTCTGCAATTTTTGGTTTGTTTGAGTGCCATAGTTTAGATTGTATTTCTGTAATTAGATGGGCAACAGAGACAATGATTTCATGATCAGTATTTCATCTTTTGTTTGATTTAAGTAGCTGCATATTTACATTCCTGTTCAAGTATTAATTTTATCAATAGCATGTTTTGAGATCTTTTGAAGTGCTAAGTTTTGGAAGTTACCATAAGGGACATAACCTTGTGTTGAAATCTACATCCATACTTGACTTTTAAAAGTATTCTTAAGACCTTAGAATAGGATTTCCATTTGCATTAGACACTTTAGGAGATCAATAAGAACAAAACCCCAAAACAAGATAAAAACTATAAAACAACGAAGTAAGAAAAAAGGTTAACTAAGAACATATGGTGCACCACACTTCATCAGTTTACGATACCCGAATTGATAATTTATGTAGAGCAATTTAAGACGTTAAATTGACTAGACAATATGCTTTGTAGAATTTCCCCTTTTTCTCTTATACTCAAATCTTCCATTGTCATAGTCTGAAAATTCCTTGTAAAAAAAATTGTATACGATGACATAGTTGTGTAAGAAACATGCCATATATTGCAAAAATTGTGCCTCACAATTAGTAGTCACCCCTTCTTCTCCTTGAATGTTGGTAGAAAAATATATAGGTGTATCTCACTAGATGATGACACATAATTTCCAACATCGAAATTCATAGATGTATACCTTCTATGTCCATCCCTACAGTCCATGCCTCTTATAGATGATACACATTATTGGTCATATGATGCTCTTCAAAAAACTAACAAATGGTAAGTATGAGATCCTAAGGAAATTGTTTGTGTTCTTCCATGCTACTCTACAACACCAACCATAAGTGCACCTTCTCACATAGATTTTTGTAGTAGTGAAATCATTCTATAAGCCTTTCCATAATATCCCATTGGACATAGGCACTTCTAATGAAGAAATTACAAGAAATTGGGCACAAAAAATGCATACACTCCTTGGCACGTTAACTACAAACTCCCTACACCTCTTCATATTATACAAGAAAATATTTTCAGATTGGAATGCAAACCTCTCACCCCATTGATTTAGATGAATGGGAAATCTACATCCAACTCCACCCTAGAAATGACATCCAAATCAATGACCTTCACATGCTTATACATCGTGAATTTGACAATAATCATGGTTGGAATACTACATCTATCCCCTTCAATTTACAAGAAATAGCCACACAATTCATTAAGAGCAATTGCTTACACGACCATTTTTCACAACCATGTTATTCAGATACACCCGCTTCTAAAACATTTACCCCCACCTAACTCAAAGGTATATCCATTATATTTAATGACTCCACATTAGTAGATAACAATCCTCCATTTAAAATGATCACACAAGGTATTGTAGGTACTAAAAATCATATTTGATTAGACGCATTAAAGAAACACTTTCCTCCATAAATTCCTCCAAAACTCATCATTGTTACTTTCTATGATGGTGTCACAACCTTCAACATCCATGCATCTACAATTCCTCCCTCCCCATGCATTCCTATAAAGAAATGCCTCCCTTTAGAAAGAATATTGTTTTCCTGCTTCCATGAATACCTTAAGCAATATATCCATCACATTCTCATTGATGAAATGAGCTTCATTGGACCAACACTTTTTAGTCATGTTGATGTGCATTGTCGATAAGTGTTTCATCTACATAAAAACACCACTTTGGTTTCTATTCAATTATTCTTATTGGAGAACTTGGCTAGTTGCCTATTGTCAAGATGCTCCCATCGAAAACCTAGTTCTCCTTGCTTGATTATGATTCCACTAAATACACCTATCTTTTAGCTACCATTTGGGAAGCAACACTCAAATCCTTCCCCCACTCCACTCGTTCCACTTCCATCTCCCCTAAAGTTGGATCTTGCCCCATGAACAAATGGTACGATGATGAATGCAAGACTCTACATCGAGAACTTTGATATGCTTTCACCCACTCTCAACCCTTCTACTCTGACCTCAAAGCTTCTTATCGTCGTCTCCTTCGTCACAAGAAATGACTCTTTGTCTCCCATAGAAGACAAGAACTTTTGCTCTCCTTGCCCACTCCCCTAAACAATTCTGGCGTACCATCCTTCCCCGACACTCCCCTCTTCCACCTGACCTTGACCCTACATCCATGTTCTCTCACACTTCCAACCTTTATGATATTCTCAGGCAGGCCCAAATTCATGTTAAATCCCCACCCTCTTCCTGTTATCTATTCTCAGATAGAGATATTAGAGAGGCCATTTGGGTGATGAACAACAACAAAGCAGCTGATGAGGAAGGCTACCAAGAAGAGTTCTTTAAGGATGATTCCGTGCTTTAGTTATCTACTTGGCTGATCTCTTCAACCATGTAGTCTGTGAAGGTTTTCCACCGACTTGGGCACATCACATCATCCATCCGATCCACAAGTCAGGTTCCATCCCAAATCCCAATAACTATAGAACGACCATGGTGGGTCACACGTTCTCGAAGTTGTATGCTACTGTTCTACATAGGAAGCTCTCCAATGACCTTGAGTAGAGACAAATTAGAGCTAGGGGACAGGCAGGTTTTCGACCGGATCATTAGACCATTGACCATACCTTCACCCTTCGCGCCGTGATTGAGGAGGCACAACATCACTCTTTGAAAGTCTACTGTTGTTTCGTATATCTTTGGAAAGCTTTTGACTATGTTACGAGGGAGGCCTTGCTCCAGAGATTCAGAGATACTGGCATCTCTGCAACTCCATTGACCGCTATTATGCACCTATATGAGTCTGTTCTTGGTCGTCTTCATGCAACCCATGGGATGTCTGATTTCATTCGAAGCACTATTGGGGTTAAACAGGGTTGTCCATTGTCCCCTACCTTATTTGAGATCTATATTGATGAGTTGGAAGCATTTCTACATGAGCATGTCTGGGACACTGATGGTTGCCTTATTCACCAGGTTCTGATATCTATTCTACTCTTTGCTGATGACGAGGTCCTCCTCTCCTCATCCCCAGAACGATTACAGAGGCAGCTGGATGCCTTAGCTCTGTTTTGTGACCATTGACAATTGACGGTCAACTTGGGTAAAACCAAGGTTATGATCTTCAATGGGGTGAAGAAAACCTCATACCTTCACTTTCTATTTAGAGGGGAGGAGATTGAGATCACCATCACATATACTTACTTGGGGGTGTAATTCTTAGGTCCCCACTTCAGTTTGCGACCAACGCTTCAACCTCATATCAGCAAAGGATATGGATCCTTAGCCCTTCTCGAGAGACAGTGCTTTCAACATCATTTCCAAGACATCTCATCCAAGATGAGCCTCATGGACACCTTGATTCATCCCTCTGTTCTATATGGCTCAGAGATTTGGGGACCATCTTTACTTGAGTCAAACTAGGCTTCAGTTGAGAGAGTCTAGATTCTTCTTCTCCACCACATCATTAGGCGCAAACTGATAGTGCCGCAACACATCATCCTTGTAGAGTTTGAAGCTCAGCCCTTTCGGCTTGAGATGATCTTCAGATTGGTTTAATTCTTGCATCGTTTCTAGGGCTTGGAAGAATCGATAAAGAGTAGGGACCATTATCCTTACTTGGCATATTGCTCTTCTGAGACTATTGCCCATTTTACTCCCTCATGCCGAGCTAGATGTTGGTTTACAAGAGTTTCAAACCTCTTATAGTCAGTGGGAATTTAGTTGGATCATCTCCCTCCTTTCCGATATTCCTTAGATGTTGTTGGTCACATTTTACCTACTAGACAGGAGCTAAATAAGATCATTAAGGAGGACATCTATAGGTAGTTCGTCTAGGTCACCTGGGTCAATCCTCCAGGAGGGTTGTGTCCAAAGATGGCCTTCTACACTGAGTACTTCTTGGAGTTGAGAGACAGGCTCATTGTTTGACCCCATTAAATGTTTCACCATTGGATGCAAGCTCTTCGCATTCCTCTAGGACAGTTCACAGTAGGTTCTCATAGACTTCGGGTAGAGACAAACCACCAGTTGGATAGACTAGATAGACTCTGTCAGGTATGTCATTTACAGGAAGTGGAGACTAAGGTGCACTTCATCCTTGGATGCCCTGTCTACTACGAGATCAGAGGAAGGTTTCATTGCTTGTTCAGAGATTCTCAGACCCTCGCCGACTTTTTCAGGTACCCCGATCAGATATGTTTAGCCCTATATGTGCAGGAGGCTCTTAGGTTCCGAGCACATATTCTTTAGCCTCCCATTAGACCAAACCCCACACAGAGGATCACGACATTTTGCAGGGTACTGCCTTTAGACAGGGGCACTAAGAGATCAATTGATACCAGTACGTATCTAGACTCTAGAGCAGTGAGGATCCATGGGACCTCACCCTGCCACACGGGATCTCAGCAGGAGTTCTGTCTCAGATCCATTCCTGGGAGACAGACTAGTTCCTCCAGCATTCAACAGCATGTGAACCCCCCTAGGATATGATTTAGTGGACAGTCTGCACTTGCCATCAACTCTTCATCGGGCCAATAGACTTTGTTGATTTTCTTTAGTGTTATTCATTCAGCCTCAGATGTTAGGAGATATGGGTCTGATCCTCAAACCTATTAGCTCCTGGATATTCTCTGCTACGGACAGATGTTGATTTAGTTCATGCATTGTATCTTTGATTTACTTCATGCATTGTATCTTTTATAGGAGTCTGTTTGTTTCTCCCACTTTGTATATACATCAGTGTTTTCAACAGTCCGTTTGACCTACCTTGTGGTCATTAGTTGGACATAAATATAATTATCTTATCTTATATGCAACTACATCCCGTAGAAATACCCTCTAGTGTAGGTTTGACACAATCATTTCTCTACAAGCTATTTTTTACTAATGGAAAACTCTTTGCAACTCTCCTTCAAGAATGTCCTGCACAACATATAAAATGTAGAACCTTCCTTGGAGGATTGGGACCTTCTCATATCAAGGACAAACTCCTTCCTTTCCCAAAATGAGCTCAATAATTTCCAAGCTTCAATGCACTTATTTGCAACCAACAAACTGCCAAACAACATAATAAAAAAATGCCCAAGTCCTTAAACATTCCAATAGCACTATCATAGGTGGAGTGAAGCAACGACCATTCTCCCTCTAAATTTGAAGGTTAGCTATTAGATCCAAAAGTCTTACTTTGTCCTGACCTAAAATTGATGTTAACTTATTAGTTGGTACACGCCTTGTCAATCAATCACTTGGTCAAATTATTACCATATTCTATAGAGATAACCATAAAGCTCCTTAGCTACCAACATTTGGGTTGTGAGCTTTAACAAATACATTGCCCCACCATGGTATCCAAACAACCCTACTTTTGTTCCAATTCCACATAAACAAAACGGTAGACGTACTCAACTCCCACGTAAAATAGCCTAAGAATTAATAATACATAAATCTTAAGGCATGACATTACCAAAGTTATAATAGACATTGGTACAATTGAACGATATGGTCTAACCTTCACTGCAATATTTAAATTTCCCTCTTTAAATGATTTTAACATTTCACCAACATTTAGTTTTGAAAGATATAGAAGGATGAAAAATAATCCTCATATGATACACAAGAAGCGAGCCAAGGCATTGCTCTAGTCCAAAGTTTTGCCATTGTCTCTCCTGTAACAAGTTTGGATTTCAAATTTGTTAACATGCCTTTAATGCACCTCTCACTACCACACACATTACTTATGTGACTTCTCACTTTTCCTTCATTTATGTGATTTCATATATGCTTTAATTAATGTTCTTACTTATCTAATCACTTTTCCACGTATAGTAATTGTCATTTCTTCTTCTTCTTGTTCTTGCTTTCCTTCTTCTAATTTTTTTTTTTTTACACGTGCTTTCTCCATATTCCTAACGCACATATCTCTAATGCACCATGTATATATGTTTGGTTAGTATTTTCGCTACAATTATATTATTTCTTTATTTTATAATAACATATATGATACACGGTAACACCTTTTTAATATGATATGATAATCACATTGTTACATTAAATCATAATAATATTTTCATTCATAAAGTGTATAAATGTAACAAAACATTATTTAAAAGTCATATGTTCTAATATCAAGTGTTTACATCTTATAATTTTAAGCAAATACTATTTCAGATAATCAAAATCCATAAACTGTGACAATGTTTTCATTCCATATGATATTACCATAACTTACCTATATTATGAATATAATCTGTTTATAATATACAATATTTTATATATTATCCTACATTAATTTATTATTATAATGTATTGTAATCTATTTTATTTATTTTAATATTTCTTTTTATCTAACATATATGATACTATAGTACTTTGAAGACCACATGCTTCATTGTTTAATGAATTGTGTTTTTATTTTTATTTTTCATAGTTTCTTCATACATGTAAAATGTTTATTGTTTTTTTGTTTTTATTGTCATATAATTATGTACAACATAAATCTTTCAAAATTTCTTTCAATTATCTATGAAATCAATGCACATTTTTTTTTATTACATACAAACTAAGATCAACATTAGAATAAGATCTCCAATTTATCTTTTCTAACGATACCTTGTAGTTCTTATCTAAGATGAAATCATTCGTATGACATATTCAACATGTTTTTGATAGGGAGGTAGGTTGAAGGCTCGTAAGAGAATGACTTAAAATGCAAAGCGACTATACTTTTCAAGTTGGTCTTAATTGGTGTTGTGTGCCATCAATTTGAATGCACCTTAGTATATGTTTTTTTATGTTTTATATATTGGATTATTTCAAGAAGTTGTTTTTGTAACTTCTAATTTATGTAATTAAAATGTGGATATTGTTGAAATTAACATTTCATTTTTTGATTTTACTTGTCCTCTTTAACTTGTATGTTCTTGCTACCATACATCACTACAATTCTTGGAATCACAACATAGTATTACATTTTTATATCTGCTTACAATAATCAAATTTTCAAATTATTGAGATAGATCGTAATAAATTAAATTTTGCCATCCATGACCTTCACTAAAATACACATAATCACTTACATTGCAATTTTTGCTTCACATCATTTGGCATTTAACTAATTTGAAATAAGACAACACATAAACCTTCGTACATCATTCTTTTCCCTGCTTCAAGAATAATTGCTAGCTACTTATGTTTTGCTAAGAGCTCATTTTCTTCACATATAAGGGAATACATTAATCAACTAATAAAGAAAGATATCTCACTAAATGGAAATATACCCCTTATAAATCATCAAGCCTCACACATAATGATGTAGTTACACATCAAGATCTAAAATTAACTTTACAAAGTCTATGATAATAAATAACAATAACAATAATAATCTAATTTTAAATTTAGCTAAACACCAAATTGATATATAAAAAGACTTTGTTTATAGACAAAAAATTTAACTCCACACAATAATGTCATCACTAAAAAACAACAACAAAAACATGCTCTATTCTCTCTGGGTTTAAATCTATAAAATAAATAAAATAAAAAATAAAACACACTCTGTAAGTATTAAAATTTACTAAAATATACATATTTTCTTCCCTTCAAATAAATTTGCTAAAATATACCGTTCAAATCTAAAATCTGTAACCCATACTCGGTATGAATATGAATTTTAAAAAGAGAGAAGAGAGGAAAATAATTGAATTAAAAAGAAAAGGGAAAAAATAAAAAAACTGAGAAAAAATGTCTATGAATTTTAAAAAGAGAGAAGAGAGGAAAATAATTGAATTAAAAAGAAAAGGGAAAAAATAAAAAAACAGAGAAAAAATGTCGAGCCATGATTTAAAAAAGAAGGCCAACGATGAACCTTACATGTATGAAATGATTGGTCAGCCCCAACCGAAATCGTACGAAAACCTATGACGCAATCGGTTCTAAGATTTACTCCCCTCAGAGACAAAATTGCAGGGTTGTTCTTAGAAGAACTCTGAAACTTGGTTTCTTTGCATTTTCGATCGACCGAAGGCCCTGGGCGACTCAAACCCCAGATCAGGTTTTGCTGAAGCCCTAGAAACTTTCGCTGCCAAACAAAATGGAGAAATCCTGTAGTCTGCTGATCCACTTCGACAAGGGGAATCCGGCCATGGTGAACGAGATTAAAGAATCCCTGGAAGGAAATGACGTCACGCTCAAGATCGAGGCAATGAAGAAGGCCGTAATGCTCCTCTTGAATGGAGAGACTCTCCCGCAACTCTTCATCACCATAGTGAGGTATGTACTCCCCTCAGAAGACCACACCATACAGAAATTGCTCCTCTTATATTTGGAAATCATTGACAAAACCGACTCCAAGGGCAAGGTCCTGCCGGAGATGATCCTCATTTGTCAAAACCTCCGAAATAACCTCCAGCACCCTAATGAGTACATCAGGGGGGTAACCCTTAGGTTTCTGTCTAGATTAAATGAGAGCGAGCTGATTGAGCCCCTGATACCCTCTGTTCTGGCTAATTTAGAGCACCGCCATCCCTACATTAGGCGGAATGCTATTCTGGCGATGATGTCCATATACAAGCTGCCGCAGGGAGAGCAGCTGCTGGTCGATGCACCAGAGATGATAGAAAAGGCCCTGGGGACAGAACAAGATCTGTCTGCCAAGCGAAATGCGTTCTTGATGTTGTTCAATTGCTCTCAGGAGCGTGCGATCGGTTACCTTCTTCGTAACCTTGAGGCTGTGCCGAATTGGGGAGATTTGCTCCAGATGGTTGTTCTGGAGCTGATCCGGAAAGTCTGCCGATCGAATCCGGCGGAGAAGGGGAAATACATCAAGATCATCATTTCGTTGCTGAATTCGTCATCGACTGCCGTCATGTATGAGTGTGCCGCAACTTTGGTGAGTCTATCTTCGGCGCCAACTGCTATCCGGGCTGCGGCGAACACCTACTGTCAGCTCTTGCAATCGCAGAGCGACAACAATGTGAAGCTCATTGTACTGGATCGATTGCAAGAGCTGAAGGCATCGCACAGGGAAGTTATGGTGGATATGATCATGGATGTCCTCCGGGCCCTGTCGAGTCCGAATCTGGATGTACAGAGGAAGACGCTCGATATAGCGCTGGAATTGATCACCCCTAAGAATATCGATGAGGTTGTCATGACGCTGAAGAAGGAGGTCGTAAAGACCCAGAGCAGTGAGTTGGAGAAGAATGGAGAGTACAGGCAAATGCTGGTGCAGGCGATCCACTCGTGTGCTGTTAAGTTCCCTGAAGTTGCAAGTACTGTTGTTCATCTGCTGATGGAATTCTTAGGGGATAGCAATCTTGCATCTGCTATGGATGTCGTCCTTTTTGTGCGAGAGATTATTGAAACTAATCCTAAGCTCAGAATGTCCATAATTGCAAGACTTTTGGACTCTTTCTATCAGATCCGATATTCTCGTGTCTGTTCATGTGCCCTTTGGATCATTGGAGAGTACTGCCTTTCTCTGTCCGAAGTGGAAAATGGTATCTCGACCATTAATCAATGCCTTGGCGAACTGCCATTTTATACAGTGGCTGAGGATGCCGAGGCTGGTGAGTCAAAGCCTGTGGCAACTACCAAATCTCAACCCGTAAATGCCATAACTGTCTCTTCGAGGCGACCTGCTATTCTTGCTGATGGGACTTATGCTACACAGAGTGCTGCTTCAGAAATTGCTGTTGCAACGGCTGCTTTAATTCCAGGATCTGTTGCCACTACCGGAAATCTGAGATCAATTCTTTTAACAGGAGATTTCTTTCTTGGTGCTGTGATTGCATGTACTTTGACTAAGTTAATTTTTCGTTTGGAAGAGGTACAACCTTCTAGAGTGGCAGTGAACAAGGCAGCTGCTGAAGCACTGTTAATAATGGTCTCCATGCTTCGACTTGGTCAATCTTCTGTGCTTCCACATCCGATTGACGATGATTCCTATGATCGGATTAGTCTCTGCATACAGATTCTTACACGTCCTGATGATTTCTTCAAGAAAGTATGGTTGCAGTCTTGTCGGGAGAGCTTTATGAAGATGCTTGCCGACAAGCAGTTCCGAGAGACAGAAGAAAGCAAAGCCAAAGCTCAAGTCTCACATGCACAACCTGATGACTTGATTGATTTCCGCCTCTTAAAGAGCAGAAAGGTAAGTTGTATTGTAGATCTTGGTTCTACTACCCTTAACTCTTTGGTAGCTCTCGTGTATAGTGCAGTTCTGGCATTTGATGTCACTCACTGATTACACGTTTAGCAATTTAGCTGCCCGCAGTAACATAAGATGCCTTGATTGCTGTTCCTTGATTTGCTGTCCTGACTAGGAGTATTATTCATTCTTTGTTGCTTAACAAGCCTAAGTCATATGTAACTTCTGGACAAACTGATTTCTATTGGCTGATAGGGTATGAGTCAGCTGGAATTAGAAGATGAAGTGGAAGATGATTTGAAGCGTGCTACTGGAGAATTTATAAAGGATGGTGACAGTTTGAATAAATTGAATCGAGTTCTACAACTGACGGGCTTCAGTGATCCAGTTTATGCAGAAGCATATGTTACAGTTCATCAATATGATATTGTCCTTGATGTTACTGTGATAAACCGCACAAAGGAGACACTGCAGAATCTTTGCTTGGAATTAGCTACCATGGGTGATCTTAAATTGGTAGAACGACCACAAAATTATACTCTAGCACCTGAATCAAACAAGCAGATAAAAGCTAATATAAAGGTTTCTTCAACAGAAACTGGTGTGATATTTGGTAACATTGTTTACGAGACTACTAGTGTGTTGGATCGCAATGTAGTTGTTCTGAATGATATACACATAGATATCATGGACTACATCTCTCCAGCCACTTGTCCTGATGTTACTTTTAGGAACATGTGGGCTGAGTTTGAATGGGAGAACAAGGTAAATCCAAACATCTCCTTGTAGCGGCATATAGATATATGTAGCTGCACTCAATAATAACATGGTACTAAGTTTCTGTTATTGACCGTTAGATTAATCTAATCACTGTCTCCTCTTACCCCATTGCTGTCTGACTATGAGCTGTTTCCATCGGGACAGGTGGCTGTTAATACAACAATTCAGGACGAAAAGGAGTTCCTAAACCATATTGTGAACTCAACAAACATGAAATGTCTCACACCCCTGTAAGTAGTTCAAAATTTCTTGGTACTTTCATGTTCCTATGGGTCACCTTAACATCACTGAAGATATGATATCTACAGATGTAATTGATGCTGAATTTTGTTACTTGAATGTAGGTCCGCGCTGGATGGAGATTGTGGTTTTCTAGCTGCAAATCTGTATGCCAAGAGTGTCTTTGGTGAAGATGCACTGGTAAATGTCAGTGTTGAGAAACAACCTGATGGTAAGCTGAGTGGTTATATCAGGATAAGAAGCAAAACCCAAGGCATTGCTTTGAGTTTGGGTGATAAAATTACACTCAAACAAAAGGGTTAAGTCCATCTGGAATATATGATGTCCTGTGTATGCTGCCAGGATGACAGAACTTTGATCGTTTGGACATTTACTGCATGTTAGTAGGACTATGCCTATTCTCGTCTCTTAACCTGATGACGATTTTTGGGAGTTGTCATTTAGGACTATGGTTATTCTTGTATTTGTAAGTAGTTTACAGATCTTGTTATTGTGTTATTATTAAAAAAGTAGAGTTGCTCTCTCATTGTGAGTGGGTTAAGCAGTGTTGAGGCCCGCTGGTTGCCCTTAATATTTCTTGTAACTACGAGGTACTCGAAGGAAATTGTGCATGGTTGGAATGATAAATATGGATTTTCAACTTACGATATTTCTCTACTCTAATAATGCAGTTTGCATATGCCTCTTAGATTTTGGTTATATCTGCATTGGCAGATGGTAAAATAAGTTTGCATATGCCTCCAAGATTTTGGTTATATCTGCATTAGTAGATAGTAAAATAATAACTAGTATTGAATATGGAAAGGATAAAATAAACTTAAGTTTCTTTCATGCTTGATACACCTCTTCCTATCCAACTTGAAAGGGCAATGCATAAAAACATAGCCATTGAGACTATATTACTACTCTATATTTCTTCTTTGGTCCATCTGAGTACCTCAAAGGTAAGGTATTGAACGATACTCGTTTCGTGTACGTGGATCTTTTACATTGTTATACAGTAATCTATTGGGGGCTACCTTTAAAACTTGGGAATCACACTAATCTAGTCATGACAAACATTACATGTTCTATGAATATAGTCATGACAAACATTGCATGTTCTATGAATAGGATATTATTGCTAGGGCTTATTACTGGGTATTCTCCCTAGGACCTACTCTAAACTCTGTCTAAATGCTCCGTTGCATTCTATATAAATTCACAAGTAAGAGAATAATCTATTATAGGAAGAATCAATATCTATGGGGCACTTAAAACGTATTTGGTGTTTTTCTTATATTGGTAAATTAGAAACTGGAAGTATTTGATAGAAGCTGCTCGTTCCTACCTCATCTATGTGGGCACCACATCTATGAATGAATGATTTTAATGGCATCCACGAGGTTGAGCAGCCTAAGATACCAAGAGAATAACGCCTTAACTCATCTTCATGTTCCTTTCGATGTCGGACCTTCTTCTGAGTCTTGACTAGAAGGCTAGCAATCTGATTGATCTTTTCTTTGTCAAATAATAGATGGTGCATGTTGTCAACCTTTAGATTGTTTTCATACTGCATGTGGATATCCTTATGGGCTGCACACTTCATGACAAAGTGCCATTCCATCTCCACCGCACCCTTATCGCAGAAAATGCAAGTTCTCTCTTCCCACACTTCCTTGGGGATCTTCCACATACCAGTCTCACATCTAAGGTGATGTGACCCTGTTCTCAACTGTGCCACTAGCACCCTTGCTTTTCCTTTAATAGCCACTCCTAAATATGTTTTCTCACCATGATCACAAGTTGGATTGAACTCTTTGATGTAGTATGCTTTTTTTATGTCCATTGTGATTGGTCCACATGGCAGTCCTAAATCTTTCCATCACAATTTTTTTTATTCCTTCATTGGTGCTGGGACATTCATGCAGCTTGATATTCCACTTTGACACTTTTTGTTTTGCTTCATCCAAGTTTTCTTCCTACGATCTAATCCCTCTTCCATAGCTATCTTGGGCCAACGCTGGTTATCCATGTTTTTAGCCTTATTTAAATAGCTTATTGACCTGATTATCACTGTTGCCTCCAATGGAAAAGTACCTGCTTCAGCCAAAAGGATTTCATACAGGACTGTGGCTTTAGCTTTGAGATTGCTAGTGATTTGCTGTTTCTGTTTTCTTTCTAACTGCCCCCAACTGCAAGTTGACATGCTACTTCCCCATACCTCCCAACAGAGTGGTTCAGTTTGTGTATCAAAATAGTAAGTTCTGTAGGAGTGCAGAACAATATTTTGTGTGTTACTGCATATTCATTGGTTTTTTCCACTCCTCCTTGCTTCTGGTATCTCTCTGGAAGTTTGTATTCGTTGGTCATTCTAGCTTGTATTTGATACTAAACTTAACAATCATTAAAATTTTCCTCTTAGAACCTGCACACATTGCTCCTCTAATTGCTAGCCACCGTGCAATTATATATGGAGATCTTATTTGGTCCACAAATGTAGGTCTTTCATCTTTTCTCCTTAAAAAGATGCTTGATATCACAAAGTGTACTCTTGCTTTGGTTCTTGTTAAAAAAATACCAACCCTTTGAATTTATCCAATTTTACTTAAACCCCCCTTCCCTATCACCTATCTACATGTGGAATGGATACCTCTTTGAATGACAGAAGTGTCAAGCTCCTATAGAGCAACATTTTCTTTTCATCTTTTGTCCACGTCATAATACAGGTGCAGGCCTACTTGCCACCAGCCATGTTCATGAATGTAATACACGAGAACATTTAACTAGGTGAAATAAATGTTTTCGATTTTCTATCAGTAGTTGATAGACATGCAGCATTTAACCATCCAGATCTAGAGATCATGTTTTGTATGTACCTTCTGTCAAACATTTTGCATACGTGTTGTAATATATGCTGCCACAAAAGGCATATATAATACCTAAAGAATTTTCTTCAAGTCCAGGAACGGCAATCTTACAAGTCGGGGTTGAATCACTCTGGGAAGCTTCTAAAATTTCTCAGGCCTCTTTTGGCGGGAAATTTATGGAGATCAAGTAATAATAGTAAAGTGATTGTTATTTTCATGGCATGTATGTAGGCTAGCTTGCAAAATAACGCTTTTGCGGACAGCTGGAAAATTAGTTATTTTTTGGTTGGTTTTCTAGACATGTTTATATAACTACTAAGCAGTAAGGACAGTTCAAAGCTTGAGGAACATCTTCCCCAAGACGCAGTGCATTTTCATTAAACTAATCCAGGTTTCCCAAATTTATGGAGATCAACTAATAATAGTAAAGTGATTGTTATTTTCATGGCATGTATGTATGCTAGCTTGCAAAATAATGCTTTTGCGGACAGCTGGGAATTTTTTTTTTTCTTTGGTTGGGGGTTGGTTTTCTAGACATGTTATATATAACTACCAAGTAGTAAGGACAGTTCAAAGCTTGAGGAACATCTTGCCCAAGACGCAGTGCATTTTCATTAAACTAATCCAGGTTTCCCATGACATGCCGAAGAAAACAACATTCATAAGCAAATACAATTGCAATTGCTAACAGGCATTTGTTCAAAGGGGACGTGGAACACAGAGGACATTGAAGTGACCTTGTAATCTTTGTTTTTTTGTACTTCTATGAACTTTTCCAATTTATAAAAAAGCCAATCAACATTCAGTAGAAAGCATAAGAGTCTCCCCAGTCAAGTGGTGGCGTAATGACATAAAAAGAATATGTATAACATTCAATTAATGTGAAACAAATTCCTCAATCAGGGATATGTAATCCTGTTTTAATAAGCTTGCATTTAAGAAGAAGTCATGAAGAGAACTGCAACAATTGAGTTCACAAAGCACACAAGTACCTTTTTTTTTTCAATTTGTTGCATTTAAGAAGACGTCATGAAGAGAACTGCAACAATTGGGTTCGCAAAGCACACAAGTACCTTTTTTTTTCAATTTTTGTGGAACAAATTTCTTAATAAGGCATACGATGCTATCACATCAACTTAGGCACTTGCATGTCAAAGCTAATTATCAAATTGAAAGTCTTTTAGCACCCATTTTTCACAATTATTGTCGATGTGGGATTATTACTAGCCTGAAATTCATTTAGAAAGGATAAACCAAATATTTGGATTTCATCATTGCATGAATTGAATGAAACTTGGAAGACTTGCTTCCATGTTTGCTTAGTGAAGCTATTATGTGATCTCATTCATTTATCTTTTAGTTTAGTAGATTTTATAGATTTTTACCAAAAAGAACAGTTAAATATTTAAAATGAGGTGTTCAAATTTTATTTCAAAAGCATTCTTTTACATTTGTTTACTTAATAATATCTACGGATAACATGCATAAATAAAATATAGAGGAATGATGAAAACAATTCTAACTATCTAAATTGCAAGAATTTTAGTGGCAATTGAGAATAGACTTGTGGGAAGCGGGGAAAAATATATGTCAATTTTCATGAAAAAATTTCAAGAAGTAATTACTACGTCCAGAGGCGCTCTCCAACCGAATATAGAAGAGATGTTGTGATGTTATGTTTATGTCAAGAAAAATAATAAAAATAAAAAATAACCTTACATTAAATAAAATAACTTTAAGACTAAAATAATAAAAATAAAATTTCATGTTATTTTTAATAATTTAATTAGTTTTTATTATTTTTGTTGGGTAGTTAAAGTTATTTGATTAGTGATTTTTGAGCTATGAGAAACCCATGGTATTGATCAATGGTATTCATTTTGAATATAGCCTATCCAAAGGGAGAAAGACTTTATTTATAAAAATTAAATGTTAATTGTAGTTTTAATATTTTCATGATATATTAGAACTTTTGAAAGAGCAATGTTGCTTTTTAAGATGTTTCCATAACACAACTGAAATTTTTATTGTGTACAAAAAGTTTCATAAATATATATATATTTTTTTAATCTCAAACTTCTAGTGTCTAAAGGATCAAAAGTTCTTGCCCTAGCGAATCAAATAGTAAAATATTTTTGGACTCATATCAGTGTTTAACAATGATGGATTGGAGAATTTGCTCTTCGTTGGGACAAGATACAGGGGGAAGCCTAGGTACATCGATGCATGGTGTGATGGGAAATGAACCTACTTGCAATACTAGAGATTGAGAAATATTGTGTGGTTCTCTATATCTCTAAAACTGGTAGACTTCCATAGTCTTGATGCTCCTTGCAAGATGGCCACCAAATAGATGTTTAACAACCAAACGAGGTTGCACTATGTGCTTAGGAAAACAAAAAACAAAAAGGCTCACATACATATACTGAGGCTAGGTGTGGCTGGAACTTGGATGAGGTGACGTTTGTTCATGAGATGTGGGTAGGGAGACCGTATAAGGTAGAAATTGTGGATCTGTTGAAGGTAGGGTGCATGGTGATGGCTATTATGGGCGTCCAAATTTTCCATGTTGCCAAACATTAATTGAGGCGATAGATTATGAGGTGGTCTTTGGCAATGGAGTTTCAGACATACAAACATTACTTTGCTAGATCCCTCGTGGTTACGAAAGGTCAGGTAATTGAAAACCATCTAGATCCCTTGTGGTTATGGAAGTTCATACGATGAATGTTTAAGTTAATTACTAGATGAGGCAAATCTATAAAAAAAGTTAAATTAACTGCAATAAAATAATCTATGAATAATTGGAAATTAATACTATAATTGGAGTTGACCACATTTCATTAAATATCAAATAAGGATATTAGAAAGTAGAGAAAGATTAGCTTTATAATAACATTGATAATAAAAGGTCGAAAAGGAAATTATTACCATAAGATATGAGTGTTTGATCATAATCTATTCATTAATAATATTATTGTTATTAGTTTATTAATTGATTAATAAAGTATTGTAATAAAATTTTGAAAATATATTAAATTTTATAATATGGTTATCAATTATATTCTTAATATTAATTATTATTGAAAGTGAAATAAATGAATATAAATAATAAATATTATAATAAGTAAATAACATTATAATGACATTAATAAGAATATAATTACAACCTAGATCCATCTTAACTCTAGATATATCAAGTGCTGATAGGATTAAATCTTTCAAGGTGCAAATCTTTTTTTTTGTGTGTGTGCAAAACTTACGAGATTTGATCCATCTCGGCACTTGATAGATTTGAAGTTAAGATGAATCTAGATTAGTCATATCATTAAATATGGAGTTTGAACTACACTCAAGTGACATTGATAATCTCATTGTGTTCGCATCCAAAATGCTAGAGCCATTCGCTGTAATATTGGGTGTTGAAGCAAACTGTACCATGAAGATTTGGTATGAAGCTCACTTAACAACTGTTAATGTATATGAAAGAATAAGAATGTGAGCATGCACACAAAAACAACATATTATTTGATACACTGAAAAAGATGATTAACTAAGAATAGCCTTGTTAACACAAAAGTTTAACTTCCAAGGTTACTATTATAATTTTGTATTATTGTCATTTTGTAAAGTTTTCGAACTTAAGAAATTAAATACAATGAATCCCTTTGAGGAGGAATGGAATATCAACAATCATTATCATAGGTTTAGAATATTGTCCATTTCCTATGGACATAATTATTTTTATAGTTTATCTACTAATTAATTTTGACATGCTCCTAAGTGATATTATCAATAGTAAGAAAATTAAATTATCTGAGTCTTATTAAAAAAAAGGACTTTAATTACAAGTAGTATCATAAAGAAATAAATTCACATTGTCAAATATAAGATACACTAATATTTCTACATTTGGGGTGATTTCACATTGCAACATATAAAATCTCATTTTTCATATACGTATCTCGGAGCATTAGTGAGAATGGACAATTTTTGACAATATTGGGTCACACATTTATGTAGTAAAACTACAAAGATAGAAGAGATAATCCACCATAAAGCTTCCAAGATAAATCCTTAAACACTACATATAGCCAAACATTCACCATCAACAACATAAAAATATATAGAGAAAAACCCTTAAGGTGCAGTAACATCATCAAATATTCCTTATGGAAGAAATCATTACAGAAGCTATGCTTGCTATAAGACTACAATCAACACACATCCAACACGATGAAATTTGCGTATTTATACTTTCTCATACATATTACTAGGAGCCTTTGTAAAGGATCCCTTATTAATATATTGTTTCATTTTTTTTATGTGATTCATGGTCCTTAGAGATTGGTGATTGCTACATCCATGGAATATTTGTACTAGGCAGATCTACCCGAAGGGATGACTTCCCTCCAAATCAACCATGGAGCGTGACCCCGAGAGTGTCAAGAGAATTGAACCCGTGACCTCTCAATAACATAAGTGCTTTAACAACGAGGATTCGACCCTTGAGCTAACCCTCGAGACTGATATATTTTATTGTTTCATTTTAATTACATGGTGGGTCTTGTAGAAATTAATGTGTAGATTTGAAACTGCTCATGAAATTTACTAAATCACAAGACTTGAAGCTGCTCTACTGATCTACGGAAGTTAATTCACCATCTAGAACACAAATCATAGACATGAAAAACAAAGCATCACACATGCACAAAGATTTGTCTAGGGGAAAACAACTGCTCAAAATCTCTTCCTATCTGTATTGCATTAATCAAAGAATATATATGAATATATATGCTTTCTCAAGCTTGAGCACAACTTGCAAGTGTATAGTCTATCCCTCTGCCTGCTTGACTGACTCTGGCCAACACTTAGCTAATTTTCAAGCCCTCCAAGCTCCTATTTCCTTATGTTGTTCCTATGGGAAATTGACCCCTATTAATTAGGAAAATTCCTTCATTTGGATTGTGCAATTCCTTTAGGTCCTTCTATTGACTACATGCACCACTTGTACACTTTGGAATAGTCTACAACTGATAGTACACTTCCTTGAAAATTTTATCTCAACTGGATAACTCGAATTCTCTGCATGCATGGGCTAATTTACGCTGACTGATCAGTTATTTGGATGATCACTGATGTGGTTGAAGTCACACTTCCACAACTTGACCTTCCACTAGTTCATCCTATAATTAGAACTTGTTTAATCAACCATAACTCAATGTAACTGAATTAGATTGCTACAACTAAAATTAACTCAACCTATTCTCCTAAATTTAGGAATCCATTGCACATAATTGAACTTCATGTCCCTAACTCAAATTAACTGAGCTGGACTACATTTTTTTAGGAATAAACTCAAGCAAATTGAACTTCAACTCATTAACTCGAATTGAGTGTTCTTAACTGAGTGACAAGAGCCATGTCACCTCATTTAACTCCTCCAAGTTGTCTGTATATGTGGAATTTCAAATTTCTTCAATTTGATTAAGGCAAAATCAAAATTGAGACTTTTCTTGTTGCATTTTCAATAGGTCTATTCCATTTTAGGGCCATATTACATTCATTATCCCATTTGGATACCTCCCTAAGCACCCTATATTATCCTCCCTAGCTACATTTCAATCAATCATTGTTACGAAACCAGCTCAAGAAAAGATAGAAAAGATAGATCAACGCCTTAGAATTCGCCTCTTCGGAGGGGGCAACCTCCTTACATTTACATAAATGAACAATTCTTGGATGATACAGAATGACAAAACCTCATTTCTAATATATAGGAGTCTAAGGAGTCACAAATATAACCTAGCCGCCTAACAATAATAATATAAAGCCACAAAAATAACAATAGAGGGATTCTATGGGGCACAGTAATAACAATATGGGGGCAATAGGGGCACAACAATATTAATAAGGGGTACAACTACCATACTAATGGGGTAATCACTAGTATTATAGGGACCCAACATGCCCCTCTACTTCAAAAAAAAGTGTTGTCCTCAACGCTTGAGTAGTTCTGGATAATTCTGTATAAAATTCTCATCCTCCCATGTGGAATCTTCCGCAGATAAGTTCTTCCACTTGATAAGATACTCTGAAATTGATCGATTTCGTAGCTGTCAAGATCTTGTTTC
>APFE030917001.1:0-10476 GCA_000404065.3 Pinus taeda | reverse complement strand
TTCCTTAGATGTTTCCTGCACATTGCTTCATGTTATTTCCTGTCTTACAGTTTACGCAAAGGAAAAGAGTAATGATAATAAAGATTGACATGAAAGCTTCAAGCTCTTATGAATGCATAATCATGACACCCATAGCGAACTGACTCTTCGAAAAAAACACAAAACTATCCTTCCTGAATACTTTGGCGTACAATCATTAATTTCTTTTAAGGCGTGCGCCCAATTTTGGTTAACGGATAGCTTTCCTTGAATATTGCGCCGAGGAAAATTCGCGATGGGTGATTTCTGTGACTCGCATCGCAGCATCGCGGATTGCGTCGTCAAGATGTGTCATTGCAAAAAATCATGATCGCGAATTTTCGCAAATCGCATTTATCGCAGATCGCAGATCACATTTAGTCATTCAGTCATTGTGTGCTACTTACGCGATGTTGCGATATGCGACGTCGCATATCGGCCATCTGAGATTTCTTAAGTTTTTTCATTTAAGAGCGCTTCATAATGAATGCGATGCGATGAATTTCGCGTCGCTTCTTCACAGTTTATTATGCTCATAAGAAAACGTTTCATTCTCTTCTCGCGATGCGATAAAGTTTTAAGGAGTTGAATACAAAAATTTTCATAAAATGTTTGTTTGAATTTTTTATTAAGGGTCCCCATTTGCTTGGTGTTATTGCTAATATTAAACAAAGAGGGGGGTTTTTGGTGGCCACAACACAACCCTAAAGGAGAATGAATCCAACCCTCAAGGATACAGTCAAAGAGGAACTGCAGAAGTTGTTCGATGCAGGATTCATTTACCCCAACTTAGATAGTGAGTGGGTGTATCCTCTAGTGCTGGTACCAAAGAAAAATGGAAAGTCAATGATCCTTTTGGATTACCAAGAGCTAAGAAAAGCCACAAAGAAGGACCATTTCCCTCTACCTTTCGTTGACCAAGAATTAGATGGTCTGGCAGGAAAGAAGTTATTCTCTTTCTTGGATGGATCAACGGGTACAATCAAATCCATATCAACCCAGAGGACCAGGATAAAACCACCTTCACCTGTCCTTTGGCTACTTTTGCTTATAGGTTCCTTCCTTTTGGTTTATGAGTGCCCTTACCACTTTGCAAAGAGCAGTCATGAGCATCTTTGCAGAGCTAGTCCATGATGTAGTAGAAATTTATATGGATGACTTCATCCCCTATGGGTGTGATTTCCAGGAGGCTCTTTCTAACCTAGGAAAGGTGTAAAACAAATTCATTGAAATGAACTTATCCCTTAGTCCCGAAAAATTTGAATTCTTAATGACTACAGGGACTATTCTAGGTCACTTAATATCCCAGGAAGGACTGCAAGTAGACCCAAATAAGATAGCCATCATAAAAAGGGTCCCTACTCCATAGAACCAGAGGGTTGTCAAAAGTTTCTTAGGGTTAGCTAGATATTATAGGATATTTGTAAAAGATTTCAGCAAGTTAGCCTCTCCCTTATTTGGCTTATTGGCCAAAGACTCCAAAGTTCTATGGACATAAAGATGCGAGGAGGCCCTCGAAACCCTAAAGGAACAAATTGACTACTGCACCTATTCTCCGAGGCCCAAATTGGGCTCTTCCTTTTCACATTCATGTCGATGCCTCTCACAAAGATATAGGAGCATATCTAGGCTAGATAGATGACAAGCTACCTTATTCCATTTACTTCATTAGCAAGAATCTTTGGAAAGCCGAGTTAAACTACACAGTAACTGAAAAAGAGCTCATAGTTGTTGTCCATTCATTGAATAAATTTAGGCATTACATTAATGGTTGCTAGACATTTGTACATACCGACCATGTTTCAATTAAATATTTGATGAACAAGCCTAATGTAAATGCTCGGATTATTAGAAGGTTACTTTTATTGCAACAATTTTATCTAACTATTATTGATAAGCCTGGAAAAGAGATTGTAGTTGCAGATTTTTTATCCAGATTGACTTTTCCTATAGGTGAGGAAGGAATGGTTGATGATCTAGCAGTTGAACATTTATTCACCATTTCAGTTCTCTCTCCATGGTTTGCTGACATAACAAACTACTTGGTATCTACACAGTTCCATCCAAATTTGTCCTCCAAGGAAAAGAGCAAAATCATAAGAAAAAGTGTCCCATTCACTTCGATTGGGGGCAATTTTTATAGACATATTTTGGCACATCAACCCCAAACTTATATGTCAATAAACTAGGGCTAATCAACCCCTAAAAGAGTTGTTTCAAGCCCTAAAGGAACATAGTCATTTGAATACATCATTCCCCAAACGTTCCACCTGAGAAACCATCCAAAAATGGCCTACATTAAATCATACTGATTGCTCCACTGGAAAAGTGCGATGCATACTAAGTGGTGCACTGCCAGGGTGTGATGCATAATGATTAGGCATTCTATAGGGTGTGATGGGCAAGGATGGAAAAATGTCCGAGACAGTTTGCTAGGTGGTTGCTCATGGAATCTTCTAGAAACTTCTCTTGTGCCACTTACCTCTCTTAATTCACCCTAGGATGAATAAGGGATCTAAGAAATCTCCAAGTGGAACCAATTGTAACAAGTGGAATGACACTAATCAAACCCCATGGATGACTCACCCACTTTCACATATCTATAAATGGATCTCCAATTCAAGAGATTCGGAGGCTGGAATATTGTGAATTGCAAGGAAGTGCTGATAGTTTGTAGTTGAGGAAGGAGCATTGTATTGTTGGTGTGATATTGCTATTTCATGAGGTGAAGAGGGATTGAAGCTGGAAAGATGATGTTGGATCAAACAACTGTGTTGTAATTCTCCCTTCTATTAATAAAGTTCTTCAAGTTTTCTTATATATGATTGTGCAATTGTGAATGTTATCATTTGTGAATGTTATTATTTGTTCATTATATATCTGATTTGTAATGTTTATGTTGTAATAGATCACGATGATTTGATGGTTCTTTGTTGTTGTACTTGTGCAGGTACTCTCCAAGTGTGTTAAGTATGGGGAGTTGCAGGATCTGTCAAAGGGGAGAGAGGGCAAGCAAGGAATTAAGCGGAAGTTCCAGGTTGGTTTCATTATCTTTCTCTTATCTGTTACACATAGAAGAAATTGTTGAATTGCTTTAAGCTATTGTTTCTAGGGTAGCTGCCAAACCTAGAGGGCTAGCATTCCCTAAGAATAATAGTTTTCCCAGAAACAGCTTGGTGACTCCGCTTGGGAAGAATAGATATTTGTTTATTGTTATTATTTGTTTTATAAACTATAGATAGAGCCTAAAGTCAACCAAGTAGCCTTCGAACTACTCTTGCTCTGCAATTACATAGTAGATGAATGTTGCTTCAGTCAATCTATAGTTAGTTTATGAATTAAACATTTGAATTACAAGCACATCTAGATGCCCTTTTGGTAGCTCAATAACCACTCAAGACATTCCTTCATACTTTTCTCTTTACTGTTCATAAAAGCTCAGCTTAACTCATTGAAAACAACTGCACATCTGAGCCAAAACCCATTTTAGTTGCGCTCCTTGGACCATCGCACTATCTTCCATTGTAACAGTATGCATCGCACCTCCTGAGTGTAGTAAGTGCGATGCATCTCTATTTCTATGAAGCCCGAGTGTGATGACTAACTGAACTCTTTTTCCATTCTAGAAATTGAGGGCTTTTGACCTTGTTTTCAGTTTTGTTTGGTTGTTTTGTTGCAAATGAACAGTGCCTCTTTACTAAAACCTACTTTCATCACTTAGATCAGCCTCAATTACATTAGGATTAGTGAATGTTTTTTGTGTGTTTTTTCATCATTTACAATCCTTTGTCGAAAAAAATTGTTTAAATCGATTTGTCGCTTTGATACAAAAGTGTCGTAATTGTCGTTTTGTGTCGAAAAGAGAAGTGTCGTGAATTCTTCCTTCCCTTGATAATCAATTGAACTTTTCTTCATGTATTTGATTTGATTTGTTTGTATTCAAAGTGTCGAAATTATTGTTTATTCAAAATTGAAAAGTGTCATTAAGTCTTCCTTTATCTTTTGAAGAAGAAATTGTCGAAAATGTCATTTTGAATGAAATATTTCAAATCTTTGCTGCATTTAGTTTTCCTTTTTGGCATTTTTCACATTAAGGAGAACGAAAACAAATACATGCATTTGCATTTAGCAATTGTAGATTTGTGTGTGAAAATATGATTTAGGGAAATGCATTAGGGTGTGCTCTTTGCTCCTTGCTCTTTGCACTGTTATTTTTTCCCCTAGTAGCTAGGATTTTCATTGCTCAAAATAAACAAAAATTGTTTATCATTGTTGATTGCATGTTAGGAATTTCAAATCATCATCACACGGTGAACCATTGAAAGGAAAAATATAAACAAGATTAAATTTAAACTCAGTGAACCTAATAACGCTTTAGAACTTAACGCAACATATCTAGAGGTCTAGGCTAGAAATGTGTTCTGGCATCGTTAAAAATAGTGGCTGTCGTTTTCATTGAAGGTTGGGTGATTCCTCCTCCTTGATATGACAAGTGCTAGCATGGAATTGTGCTCCCTATACTGTCACATATATATTGGGAGACCATAATAGGCTTAAATCCTTTATCCACAGGAAGCTGAGTCTGCCACCTTATTGATCGTAATGCACTGAGCATAACATTTGAGAAGATTCACTGCCATACATAAGTCCTTGGTAATTTTTTTTTTAATTTATCACTAAGATGAATATTGCAGTTTTGGGATTAGTTTGGTAATCCATCTGTCTAAATTTTCTAGAGTAGTCACTTTTGTTCCCTTTCGACCCTTTAAAATAAAAGGTCCATCTGAGCACTAGAGTCATCTTTAGCTTTTTCTCGACTCTTAAAAATTGAAAAATCAAAGTTGTGTCAAAGCGTCATTAAAATTAATTGAATTTAGAATAACATGATTTTCCCCTTAATTTTGAGTTGATCAAGTAATCCACAATTGTGGAATAAAATTAATCAAAACCTCGTCGTTCGCGGAGACTAGTGAGTCAACCATCTTTGACTTTGGAAGTGAAGCTAATGCGAACAAAGCAGTCTCATTTAATTGAGTCCCATTCATCTGGTTTATTTGAAACTTTTGTTTCAACATCGTCAGAGACTATAGTTACTCCGATTATTTCTAGTACATCTGCTTTAAGAGAAGAAATTCCGCTGTTACAAGAGGACATTAGAATTGATCCTACTATAATGGTAGACACATCTGTACCTGAAACAACTCCATCTAGAATTGATCCAGAACGCCTTTCATTTCAAACCAAGGCTACATTTGAACCAGTAGTTGTTCAAGAATATGCCTTCGATACTGAAGTTCATTTACCTAAAAATCTAGAAGTTGAGTTTCAGTATTCAGAAGGTGTTACCCCTCCAGTATCTGTCACTGCAAAAGCTATACCTTCTTCGGCCCCAGAAATATTTTACGGACCTGAAGGTCTACCTCTTCCACTTGGTCTGATTACTATAGAGGAGACAGTAGAGGATCCCCCATCTAGTACCCCATTTCATTTTGGAACTGGGATTCATTTGTGTCCTTCTACTCCTGAGTTTGGTTCTTTTAATCCTCCTTCATCGCAGGTTCCTGTTGAATCACTTGGAAATATTTTGGATAGACTAAACATGTCTGAGAAACCATCAACATCTAGGAACGTGTCATCTAATGCAGCTGCGACAGAACCTCCTGCTACTATTCCTACAATGTTTGCTGGTATACCATCTGTTCTAGCTGGTTATCAATCACTAGTTGGAGTCCACTCAGGGAATGCTTCAACACCATGGTCTGCTCCCATCTATTCATCAGGAATCCCATTTGGTATTTCTTATGTAGAAACTCAACAATTTGATCCTGCATGCCAGTATCAATTTGGGAAAACCAGTTTTCAAAGGCCTATATATCATTTAAACACTAGACTACCGCCATATGGAAAGCAGTATGCTTTTTCATTGTTTCCTCCTATGGAACAACCATATGGGAGTTTCGAACAATATTCAAGTCAAACTGGAATTACATCTAGTGGTTGGATACCAATGCCACTAGAACAACCAAGGGTTGTATATCCAATGCAACCGATCCGACCTGTGTCGAATATTCCCACTACACCTACTATTACCATTGTGTCGCAAACACAAGCATAGCTTGTTGTGTCTCAACCTCAACTTGCTCCTTCTTCCTCACAACCTTAAGTTTTGGGACAGAAGAATCAAGTCTCTCAGGTTTTGATACAACAACCACTTGTCTCTACCGCTCAACTGCAACCTCCAGTTAGTGCCTCTTTATCTGGAATGACTTAGACACCAACAAGTATGGTCAATCCGCATCTTGGTCAATCTTCTAGTATTGGGCAACAAAAAATGGTCCAACAACCATGGTGGCCACAATACCAACAACTGTAATTCTAGCAAACCCAACCTTAGTTTGGGCTTGGTTTACAAGCTTGGACTGGATTTTTTCAATATCAAGCTTACCAAGGACCTAAGCAACAAGGCTTTATAGGTTATGGACAACCACATTTTCAAACTGGTTATCAACAACCACACTATACTGGTTATGTCCAAAAACCTTATCAGAGTTACCGGCAATAGATACATTATGCAGGTATGCAAAGACCTACTGCTCAGGCAATTCCATCTTATCCTAGGTATGCTCCACCTAACCTAAATCAATAGTTTCCTTTTGTAGAAACTCTAAAATTACCAGATTTGAACCGGCTGATGAATGATCCAATTGCATATGCCCCTTGGTGGCCAGCGATTCCTCATAAAATCCCCTCCGATATTCCTAAGTTCAATGGAAATCCTGGTGAGGATCCATCTAATCACATAATGACATTTCATTTGTGGTGCTCATCTAACACTATGCATGATGATTTGATTAGACATCGCCTTTTTCAGAGAATTCTTACTAATCCAGTAGCGAAATGGTATATTGAATTTCCTAGAGCTTCGTTTGATAACTTCACCTTCCTTGCCACTACTTTTCTAACCCACTTTCAGTTACCCATTAGGTACAAAATATGAATAGAACTCCTTACCAATTTTAAACACACCACATCCACTCACATATTTGATCGCATTCATGAGTGGCGGCATCGTCATCAAATGGTAAAGACGTATGTTTTTGATCAACTGTTAGCTGAGTGGTTTATTAAGTCCTTATCGCCATCTATCACTAAGGACGTGGCGAAAGGAGGAGTTGTCACTAAAGAGCAAGTCATTGCTCGTGCTCAATATTTAGATTTAATCTAAACTCAATCTGGCACATTCTATGACAAAATTTGTGATGCTCCTTGACCAGCTTTTTCCATTCCACCTCCCCCTAAATTGAGTAGGGCCTCTCATGCCAGTGACGATGTGATCGGTTCCTCAAGCACACAAACCACAAGAGGTCCATCTGGTCAAGCTCTTGTTGTTTCTAGTCAGAATGCAAAGGACAAATCTCTTGCCTTAGAGATTAATGTCGTGTCATCTGACAAAAGCAGAAATCCAAAGCAACTAGGGGGAAAGAAGAAAGGGAAAAATAACAAGAAGAAACAGGAGAATTCCACTCCTGAAAAATCATCTGAGAACCCTACTGCGGCGAAGAAACCTCCTCGTTATCCATTTTTGATATGTAATGAGGAGCATTTTACGAGAGATTGTCCACATCGATCTAAGGTTTCAAAACTTTTGAAAGCTTCAAATACCTCAGCAATGTTGACTGATCCATTTCCAAACCCAGAAACTAATCTGGTTGCTATTGACAATGCTTCCACATCCCAAGTGCTTATGCCATCCATTGCAAATAAGAAAAATGATGTTTTGATATTGACAAGGAACAAATATTATGGGAATCCATTGTTGTCGAACAACTAGGCTACGGATCAACCTAATGGTTCGACATTGACTTCACCAGAAGTGGTTCCACCCATTATTCTTGAATTAACTATAAAGCCGCCAAAGGGAGTCATACATGAATCGACATTTAATCCTCATGCTCGAGTTGCTCAGAATTATAATATAGTGGAGGATCTGGCTCAATCACCATCATCCGCTATGTTGACACTTGAGGTATTGCAAAATTATCCCTCCCAAAAGCAGGCTTTGTTATCAACAATAGGTGGGATCAATCCAACGGATTCCAATCTTGTGGCCTTTAATCATAAAGGATATACATCTCAGTTACCGGCCCAACTCGCTTTGCTTATATAGGTAAAAGCCCTCAATAAAAATGTTCATCAAACCATCATTGATGAGGGGTCATCTACCTATATTATGTCAATGAGTTGCTGGAAAAATCTTGGTTCACCACCCTTTTCATGATCACCGACAACATTAAAAGCGTTCTATGGAAGAACGTACACTCCATATGGGATCTTAAGTAACTTGCAAGTCAAACTAGGGGGAGAGACAATAGAAATTGAAGCCGAGGTCATTGATGGAAACCTTGATTATAATATTTTACTAGGAAGGCCCTGGATTTATGCTATGGCTGCCGTTGTGCCTACATATTTAAGAAATATTGCATTTACCTTCCAAGGTGGAATCACAATCGTTGACCAACTAGCCTTTTCTGATAACAGTTAACAAACTACTAGAAGCATTCCATTGATCCATGGAAGCTCATAATCACTTCAAAATGTTGGAGTAGGTCTCCTAAAAGACATTTCCTTAATGGGTACTTTTGCCCTCCTGCCTCCATTTGGTTTTGCAGAAGTGGCCACAGTGGAAACCTATCAAATGATCTCTTCTACATCATCTGTGTTTAAGAAGAGTTCCGACTATTTTGATAGTGAGGATAATTGCGATGTATTGCCTTCAAGCCCCATTGAATCTTTGTAGCAATTAGTTTTCTAGGCTTGGGCGACAAACCCAAATCAGCACTCGACGAGTGTTTGGGTAGACAGGTCTTTAGAATATGGTACCTTTTCTGATCCTTGGTCTCGTATACATTCTACAGACAAAGGAATCATCCAACCAATGATGATAGAAGAGACATCGTGGGAATATTACCACCATCATTCCCACCTTCGAGATGACAATGAAGATTATTCAAATGACCTCAATCATCCAATTTTTTATTTTTTATTAAATTCTGTAAATATAGTAAATTCTGAGCGGAATCTGTCCAACATTGAAGAAACTATCGCTATTAATATTTCAACCAAACCTAATATTTTAGATAATATTCACGTTGGAAAATATTGTTCTCCATCAGAACTAGAGATTTACTATGCTCTTTTTCGCGAATTCAGAGATGTCTTTGCATGGTCATATGAAGAAATGCCAGGCATTGACTCAAGAATTGTTGAACATGAAATCAATATGTATCTAGATGTCAAACTAGTACGATAACAACTTTGACCTATCCATTCGAAGAAAGCCGCTACCATTAAAGCAGAAGTTGAAAAAAAATTTCGTCTTGGCTTCATTTACCCTGTTCCTCTCACTAATTGGGTATCGAATATTGTTCCTGTGATGAAAAAACAAAGAACGATTAGAGTGTGCGTCGATTATAGGGATGTAAACCAAGAATGTCCAAAGGACAACTATCCTACACCCTTTATCGACCAAGGTATTGAAGAATGTGCCGGATGCGAAATCTTTTCATTCATGGATGGATTTTATGGATACAATCAAATCAATATCCACCCACAGGACTAGTGAAAAACTGCATTTATATATTTGTGGGGCACATTCGCATATTGTAAATTACCTTTCAGTTTGAATAATGTAGGGGAAACTTTTCAGAGGGAAATGAATTATGCCTCCCATGACATCAAACAATTCGTTCAACCATATCTCGACGATCTGCCTGCTCATTCGCGAAAACGAACTGATCATCTGCAGCAATTGAGAGCCATATTTTTACGTTGCTGACAATACAAGGTATGACTCAATCCACACAAATTTGTGTTTTGTGTTGGTTCTGGTCGATTGCTTGGTTTTGTATTTTCTAAGGACAGAATTCGACTCGACCCATTTAAGGTTTAGGCAATCCTTGACATGCCTCCACCTTCAAATTTGCTTCAGATTTAGAGACTCCAAGGGAAAGCTAACTTTCTAAGGAGGTTCATTCCACATTATGCTAAGCTTGCTAAAGGTTATACACGTCTTTTGAAAAAAGGAGTACCCTTCCACTGGGATTAGGTTGTGCAAGCTTCCTTTGATGCTTTAAAATATTCCCTAATAAAAGCATCGTTAATGTATGCACCTAACTATCAAAAAGACTTCAACCTATATCTCGCCGCTACAGATACAACCATCGCTATGGTTTTAGTGAAAGAAGATAACGGAATTGAAAATCCTATATATTATTTAAGTTGTAATATTAATGATACAGAAAGAAAGTACTCTTATGTTGAAAAGTTGGCTTTAGCATCCGTTCAAGAAGTATAGAGATTTCGACACTATGCACTCTTTCGCAAAACTACCATTATGTCATATTACAACCCTATGACCTACATTCTGTCGCGTCAATTGCTGTGGGGAAAATATTCCAA
>APFE030916998.1:0-10764 GCA_000404065.3 Pinus taeda | reverse complement strand
GGGGAATCAGGGGTAGACCGGAATAGAACCTTGATTGGAGTAGGAACAGGGTTAGGGTAAACTGTCTCACGACTCAAATCAGTAGGATTTTCCTGCCCTTGCTACTTCCTAATGATTTTAGGGATTGTGTTAGGGTTTTCAAAAACAGTTGGTGGATTGGGATCAGGATTTGACCTTGTATACCATGGATTCTTCTTGGGAGCCAGCTTCTGAACTTGTTTTTTGAGTATTTTTTGGAATTTTCTTGTATCTGCAAGGACCAGACAAGATTTTGGAATGGCTGTGTATATCTCAAAGCTAGCATGAAGATTGACTGAAGTAGCTTTTATCTAAACTTGTTAATGTAAAACAGAAACAGTTTTGAAGGCTTCCTGGCTGACATTCAGGCTTCATCTATAGCTTTAGGAAATATACAGCAATTAGAAAATCTTGAGGAAGTCCCCAGCGGAGTCGCCATTTATGTTAACACCCAGGTTGTTCCCTATGACTCCTAAGGGAATACGGCCGGGGTAACCACTAACCAAGCTTTGGTGTATAGGTCCTAGCCTACCTATAATCAGAGAGGGCTCTTTCTTTAAGTTTTAGCTCTGTTTTGCGAAGATTTTAGGCTAGTTATAAGTTTCAATTTTTTGTTTGAGACTTTGTTTGTGAACTGTTGTTGTGAGAAGGGCATGAAATGTGTGAAAGATGCTAGTCCATTGGGCATATGGAGTCAGAAATCTGAGACAGTCCTGGTGCCTGTGATGGAGAAAGTTTTACTACAAGGCTAGATGGCTATTCTTAATATAAATTCTGATTAGTGAGTGAAACAGTGGGAAATGGAATTATGGACAGTGTGATAACAATTTGAACAACAATTTCTACTTAGTAGCATACATGAATTACTAAATAGTAACTGTGAAATATTCAAGGTTTATTGGAGCAGTTAAGAATTCCAATTAAACAACTGAAGTCATAGAAAACATTTATAGTAAAGACAGATTGGGATCAGGGTGTCTCCATGGACAAATCCTGAGCTATTCTTTTTCTTTCTTCCTAGATTTAGAACAACATATGAGAGATGTGAGTTAAACAAATAATAAAACATTAACAGAGATAGAGAACACTTATTATATTAAGCCATAGCACTAGAATCCTGTAGCATTCAATAGTTCCAAGACAGCATGCATCAGTAAGACCCAATTCCTGTAAACTCCAAACTTTGTTTATATCATTCTTTCAGAAATTACAGCCGAGTTATCCTTTTTAACAAGAAACAACAACCCCTGCAAGCTTATGCGAGGGGGAATATATACAATCGGTTTTACAAAATATCTGAACAGCTGAGTCACTTGATAAATTAAATACGCTCACCAACTTTACAAAATAGCAGATAAGGAAGTTATTGCTGCCCTAAATATAAAATAAATGGTCTTTAATTCTGTCAGAAATCTTCTTGACCTTTGGAGGCCACTGAGTCGGTTGAGCGTTCTGCATTAATGTTGAATGATGTGTCTTTATGCTTTGTCATGCTGTAGCTTTCTCGGCCCTGTTACCTGTAGCTGCCAGTGTTGCTTTTAGTGGCCGAATCTTCCTGCTAAGTTGGCTCATTCCAATCTTCTCGAGTCATAGTGTATGCATCACATTTTCTGAACATGATGACTTATGTTTTTTAATGAAAAAACTTTGATGAAAGCCTCTTGTTTACAGCAACAACTGTATCATTCTGGTCCACCACTCCTGTGTAGGCAATTGATGTCTCAAAATTGCATCTAAGGTTTCATCTGCCTCTGTGTATTTGTAGAAGTTTGGAGGCTCTTCAAACAAATGTCTGATCTCATTCATAATAAAAAATAGGTTCTCTACTCTGCCATAGAGACTTTGCCCAGATGCTGGCCCTGTTACCTCTGAAGTACTTGATCCTTGAGTGATCTGATTGGTGGCAAATGTGTTCACCCTTTTTGCATAATTCTCATGTGATAGTAGTCTCCCTGCACTGTTCAGCAAGCCAGGAAGACCTCTGCCCTATAATGCTGCAAACTTATCCATGAATCTGTTGACTTCTGTTTGCATGTCCTGGCTTCTTCTATCCGATGTTTGTACCAGCCTTTTCAATGTGAGGACCCTCTTTATCAGCTGGATGGTTTCAGTTCTGTTGGAGATTCCTATTGCTGCCAGCTGAGGACCTATACAGTTATTAACAACGTTTATCATTCTGTTGGCTATCTCAGGCATACTTCCTAGGGATGCCCTTGCTCTATGGACTTCCTTCTATGCTTTGCCTATGAGCTCCATTTTCTCATGGATAGTCTCAATATACTGCCACTGATCTGTTATTGATTGGCCAATGTTGGCCCACAAAACTGTCTTGACCTCAGCCACCACTTTGTCAAGGGTGAGCTCTTTCTCCAGCTCCTTTTTCTTCTCTTTGAGAGATTTTATTTCTCTCCCTTTTTCAGCTACATTTTGCTTTGATTTGTCATATTTTTCATTTAGCTTAGCTAAATTCTCCTTGGCTTCATTTAGCTCTGTCATCTGGACTTCTAGGATCTTGATTTCACTCATCAACTTCTGCATATCAAGGCTCGGAGCCTGCTCTGAGGTTGGTGGTGGTGCTGATGTTGATGGAGCTATCTGCCCTGTGGGAGGAACAGTAGTCTGTGGGGGCTCCTCAAGGTTTATGATCTCTGGAGGGGGCTGAGAAGTTTGACCTCATTCTTTCTGCTGTAGGGCTACCTGCAGTGCAGCCTCTGTCTCTTCTAGCTTCCCTTGTGTTTGCACTAGCTGCTTGTGCAGTGCTACCAGCAATGTTGCTACATCCTGGTCCTGTCTTTGCTGGGCAACCTCTTCTGTTTGAGGGTGAAGGGCTGCTGGGATTTTAATCATCTTTCTTAGAGCTGCAAGCTCTGCATTTCTTATTTTCAGCAGTGTTTGTATAGCTTTTGGATCCTTTGGGTCATGCCCAAGCTCTACGATTATATCCTCCAAAGACCTGATCCTGTTGTCTTTGGCCTGAGAGGATGCCTTCTCCAACTCAAGTTGGGCAACTGTATTGTTCAGGCTGTTTTCCAACCTATTTGCCAATAAGGTTTTATCTGCTAGTGTTGAATATACCATCTCACCCGTTTGGTTGTGAAGTCCTATTTGGTCCATAGGGTGGATGTCCTTGGCAATAACCTCAAGGTTGGTTCTTATATAGTCTACAGTTGACTGTGGCTGCAGCATGGTTGGCATGAAATGACTCATGGTCATTTTCCCTTCTGTTACGCCGTAGGCTAACATAAGCCTCTTCTGATTGGTAGGGGCCATCTTTAGCAACTGGTTGTAGATCTGGAGCTTGAGTGGCTCATTTCTCCTCTTAATGTTGATGAATTGTTGCTTGATGCCTGTCTCAACTCTCCTTTGCTGACTTGAGGAGATGACCTCTCCTCCAAGGGTTCTTTCTTGTTCCTGCTGAAAGGAACTGGCAGATGCCTCCATGCTCAGTGGGCCCATGCCCAGTGATTGCCCAATAGGCATTTCTTCCTCGGAGAGGGTATTCATTCTCTGCCTTTTCTCCCCTTGATTTGTGGATGTGGTGAGGGGAGTTTCCTACTCTCGATCCCTCTTCTTTCCCTTTTCTTCTTTCTGTGGAGTTTGCAGCACTGAGGCCTCCACTGTCTTTTCTTGCCTAGGAGGCACATTCTCTTGAGCCTGTTGCTCAGTGGATATTGGGGCTTCAAATGTTTGTTCTTGCTGTTTTGGTTGCCCCTCTTTTTGCCCTTTTTCTTGCTGTTCTACTTGCTTTTCTGCTTACTGTTCTACTATAGCAGGTGGCTGTTCTTGCTCCATCTGCTTCCCTTTATCCTTGCTTGATTCCTATTGAACAGTTCCAGCTGCTTGCTGCTGGGCTGTAGAGGATGAGGCAGCTGCTCCAAGTTTCCTTTGATAGGAATAGGAAGCTTGCCCACAAGTTTCCAAGTCAGCCTCTTTCTCAATATTCTTTGCTTCTGTTTGTAGCATTTTCTCTCTAGTCATTGGCTCTTCTAGAGTACCCTCTTTCCAGCTTAATGAAATGGCATATTTCTCAATATGAGGCAGTCTCACGTAAGCATAGCCACCCAATTTGTATTTTACCCTCATGAGGGAAATGAAATGATTAGTGTCATAAGGTACCCATTGGAAACTAGTTTGCAGTTTAAGGGTCTCTAGGATCAAATCTGCTTCCTTCCATCCTTCTGTTAGCTCCTGCTGCAGTAGGTACTCATTTTTCATGATTGGCATTTCACAGGCCAAATATGTCGTACTCTGTTTGCTACAATGCTCCATATTTGCTCAAGCAGTCTCCAAATGAAGAAGGCTTTTTCAAGATTCATTCAATTGCCTTCAAATTATGTAAAACGTTTCTTGGTATCGCTACTTTTAGTTAAAGGGAGGTCCAAACAGTTTAATCTTGGTCTCCCTAGGTTTAAATTTCATGTTTTAGAATATAGAGATTGTAAGTCTGTCCAAACAGTTTAATCTTGGCAGACTCTTAGATAGGTAGAGAAACAGAAGAGTCTAACAGTTTAATCTAGGCTCTGGAAGAAATAAGGGTAGTATGTAGATAGGAAACATCAAAAGAAAAATGTACGATGGGTTTGCAAGTCTAAGTGCACCCCCAAGCAAAAGAAGAAAAAATGCTAGGAAGTAGGCTGGGTAGGTAGTTTTGAGGTTGTTGAATTGCTGACAAGTTCTAAGTTTGCAGGTATCCTATCATGCAGAACTTAATCAGCAAAGATTCGTAAGCAAAAGGCTCAAATGAGGTATAACTAACTCCCCTTCGCTGCTTTCCCCCAATCACTAACTAACATCCCCAAAAAGAGGTCAAGATCTGCTTGACACCTCTTTAGTTCATCATCTTCATCACTCTGGTTGAGTAAAGATCTACTTTGCTCAAAGTTGTTCCATATCTTCTCCCGAAATATGGTCCTTTCCCTCTGCAATAGCCTAAGTTCCCCCCAAACTTAGCGCTTCCTTACCACCTCCATGTTAACCACTAACATTATTATATAGCTCCCTATGTTTCCCGTCCCCGTATTAATGTTAAGTAAATTCCCCTATGTAATATTCCCTCCCCCTGGTTGAGAAATAACCATAGCAAGTCCCGGGAATTGCTTGGTTTATCAGAAACTAAGAAAGAACCCAACCTTCGAAACCACCTTCCATATACTATGGACTCCTTCCTAAGTATAAAACTCCCCTAAAGTAGTCGGACCCCTTCCGAAACTTCAAAGGCCCTTCACACCCACTTACTTACCTTTTTCCCCGTTCAAAGCCGTTTTCGCATCGCAACCTCGCCGTCTCACTTTCATGAAAAACCTTGCACACCCATTCCCCGCCGATGCGACATTGCGAAATCGACGATCGGCGATCGTAAGCGCCGAGTGTCCAGTTTGTTCACCCCCCCGTCTTCCCCGATGCGATATCGCCATATCGCATATCGGCAATCGCAAGCACCACACGCCCAACCTAATGATCCCCCTCTTTCCCGCCGACGCGATATCGCTATATTGCATCGGAGTCTCTTCACCACAGTCCACCAGTACCCTACCACGTCATGTTGTACCAGGGACCCACTGATGACGTCATCTGCCGTACAACCGACGCAGTGCTTACGTCAGTAGCCAGAAAAGCCGAAAAAGCTTTGCGCAAGAAGAAAAGTCGCACTTCGGAGCTCCAGATCAAGAAACAGAGGCAGTTTTCGATGCGCCATCGCTACGGGAAATAGGCCATTTCGAGGATTCTTCAGGGAATCTTCTGATTTTCGAGCCCACTGCACGCCGAAAAAGCCCGAAATCGCCCAATCGTGCCAAAGGATCCGATTTAAATATAGCAGCAGATCATTCACAGAGTTCAAAGTGTATCAGATCAAATCAGCAGGCTTCAAGCGTGTCAAAGAGTATCAGTCGACGGCGGAAATCATCAATGTAGGGGCAAAGTGTATCAGAGAATATCTTGAGCAGCAGCCCAAAGCAAGAAAAATTGAATATCTTCCGGCAGATCCATAGGAAGAGAGAAAATTCACCTGAAGCTCTCAAATCATAATAATTGCATATTCAATTCGCACCAAAGCTGAACTACAGCCCCAAAGCACATTCACTTCAGCAGCAATGCATCTGGTCCCCAAGGGCCACCTCGTCACCTGTTCCAATTCAGCTGCCCCCAATGCAGCCAAAAATATTTACTTGCATTTATTTCCAGCAAGCATTTAGGTTTTGAAGAGTTCTAAGCAGACCTGTCACGGTCACTTGTAATGATGTCTTCCTGATATTTTGTTTATAAATACCACCCGAAGCGATATTGTAAAGGGTTGGTTGGTTGGTAGTAGTAGTTGTTGGTTAGCTCTAGCAATTTTCTCTAAGTAAAGACTCGCACTGTAAGTGTCATAATTTTCATAATCAAAGATTGCTGAAAGCATGGATTACGAAACAACTTGCTTTTTTCTCTTGGCCAAGGAATGATCACGGAATTCCTGTGTCTCTGCATGATCCAATAAGTGTTCTTCCTCCCTGTTTATTTTATGTTTTATCATCTTTCCACCATTCTAAGTTGCAGGAAAAAAGAATAGCTTAAGATTTGTTTAAGTACACCTTAAGTTCAATTTCTGCACTTTTCGATGTTTTCCTCTGAAATGGTCATGAGCTAGAATTCTTAACTGCTCTATTTTACCCTGTTTCGTTCGTATATGGGTGCATGTCTTTGGAATTCTTAACTGCTCCGGGATCCCACTCATCCATTTCTCCCCTCTGTCAGCATGATGAAATGATTCTCTTTTGCCTTTGATTCTTGATGTTCATTTCGTACTTTCAGCACCTTGAATGTTGTATCCTGTGTGGCTATCTCGCTCCGTATCCCCTTGTGACCAAGAAAATGCTCACATGCCTCAATCTGTGACTCCATGCCCAATGGTTCAAAACTTATAACACCTTGCCGTGCCTCTTTACTCGAGAATCCTAGCTTCCTCCCAATCACAGTCAACATTCCCTTGAAGTCAGAAAGCTAGCCTAAAATCATCAACTAAGGTTGAATCCAGATCAACTAAGGTTGAGTCTAAAGGAGAGAGCCCTCTTCAATTGCAGGTGGGCTAGAACCTGCAATCAGATGATTGGTTTATGGTTACCTCGGCCGTATCCCTAATAGGAGCCTAGGGACAACCTGAGTGATAACACCTTCCTCCCTTTTTTTGTATAGAAATGGGCCTAGCTGGTTCCTTACATTTAGTTGCACCTTCTTGTTTTTACTGTGGAAATGGACAAAGTTTGCATTTCCAAACTGCCTAAAATACTCTAAGGAAAAAAGTCTCATAGGGACATATCTTGGCAGCCTATAAGGGTTCAACTCACAGCCATATATTCTAATTACTGTATGGTGTTGGTAAAAGTACCAATCACCAATGCTGTAGGCCTTTGAGAGGTGAAGAATCCTTTGCATCTCATCTGTCAATCTGGGAGGAGGGACACCCAATAACAAGGTCATAGCTGGATGGATAAAAAGGTCTATGAATTCACAGTAGGTGTAAGGTGAAAAAGATACATGATGAAAGACTGAAGACCAAAACACTATAGACCTTGGGTTTCCCTGGGCATTTAGCTTCTTGAGAGGAACAGGGAAAGCATCAGGCTGATAAAATAAGAACAAGTGATAGATGTACCTACTGTATTTAAACACCTTTTCCCTTTCTAGATTCATCAATTTTTCGTGAATCTTATTGGAAATGTATGTAGCAAAATCATAGTGCACATCAGGAGGCGTTCCAGGGGAGAATATGGACAGCATGGCCATAATGGTTTCATCAACATCCTCATGTGACCCATAACCCAAGATATAACTGATCAAATCCACAAGCATTTTTCCCAGCTCATTGAGATATTGATATCCTATAGGGGGGTTCTCACAGCTTCAAATTTTGGCTGAACAAATAACTGATTAATCTTGATGATCTGAGCACTGCACAGCTTGCCCCCTTTCTTTAGCAAGTCATTTATGGAGAGGAGAGTTAGGGGCTTTGTAGTGTGAAAGTGTAGCATCTCATTAATGGCCTCAGGGGTGATATGGAACAATACTGAGCCTGAGGGGCTGAGAACAGCTCTTTGACATGGATCATAGCTAGAACGGCATTGATTTATCAAGTCTGGGAGGACATTGACTTGAGTGAGAATGTAAATGGACAGGTTGGAGTCCCAAATCCCTAAGATATCAGCTCCACTGAGATATTGGGCTTTTAACTCATTCTGCAGGTGAATATTAAATTTGGAACTCATGGGAAATGAGTCTATCATCTGGTAATCTCTATCATCCAGGGCCTTCCACTCTAGCTCTCTGTGTGGGGCATTCAGAGGTTGAATATTCATGGCTACTAGTGTTTCCATGGTTAAGTAGTACTTATGACTTGTACTAGAACTAGTTTCAGTGGGCAGAACAACACAGAGGGGTATTTTCGCAAAAGTAAGGCAAATTGTAAGGGAAAATGGGGTAAACTGTGGTGATAATAGTGTAAAATGCTCAAAAGAGAGTTAATTGAGCAAATGGAGGGACTAGTAGCACTGTTTCCCGGTGAATTAGTGCAGCTGATGTTTTAAGTCCACGAATGCACGGACTGATTGTGAATTTAGGAAAATGTGACTAAATGTGGGCTCAGCGGGTGAATTTCGACCTTACAACTAAAAATGAATGCTGGTCACCAGGGACTTGCTGGTAAATACAAGGTTCCTCACTCTTTTTAATTCAATTTTGGAGAATTATGGACACAACCAAGTGCGAAGGGGATGCTTTGGATAAATACCTCGTGAATTGTCGGCAATGGTCACAAATGCAGGTGGGTTGAAGGCACCAATGGTCTTCGGGTCGATTTCTGCAGGTTGGCGACGGATGGTCGTAATTTGCATGTAGAGGTGAGAAACAGTCTTTTTGGCAAAAGTGACAAAAAACACGAATTTTGGCTAAAATATTGACTTTTTGGGTTATTGGCACTTTTTTTTTTTTGATGACGTCAGCATGACGTCATCATGTGGGGTCAGGGTCGGGTGACATCAGCATGACGTCATCGAGTGACGTGGGAGCCTATGAGTGGTCCACGGGGATTGCATAGGTGGCGGACATGTCGGAGCACTAGTGGGCGGGGGTGCTGATAGGGCGCCGAGTCGAACTAACGTGGGCGTGACGTAGTAGTGACGTGGGCAGACGGTAAAGCACAAGCTGTAAGTAGTTTTTCTCGGACCGCTCTGGATACGGTCATGGTATTGTCAGAGGGCGGCCTGAGAAAATATGGTGGTGACGCATGGCAGAGGTCTGACGTCATCCTCTGAGAGTTTCTCAGGCGGTAAGGTTCGGTGATCGGGGCCCGTCCGATATGAATGTGGGCCATCGGATGGGAAAGCCCAGATCCGACGGTCGATGGGGTGATGAGATGCAAGGACAATACGGAATGCGGGGCAAACAAAATATTATTATTTTCTAAAATGTGTGCCCGACGGAACATTATAAAAAGTGGGTTTTTATGGTTTTTTGCAGAGTTACGTGTTAAAATGGGATTTTACATAGGTTTATTTACAAAGAGGGTTTAGGTTATTAATCCAAGAAAATCTCGGATTAATCCCAAGATTAATTTTCCAGCGCTCTTTAGGTCGCGCTCAATGTTTTAGCGTTTCAAAACATTCAAAACGATACATAGAGCATAATGCTCGAGGAAGGGGATATATAGATATTTTGGGTTTTTTGCCAAATTTACATAGTAATAGGGGGAATAAGGGGTATAAGGAGTTAAATAGTGATAGATTAGTAGTTAATATGAGTGAGAAAAGGTGGATGAGGGGGGTAAAATACTAAGCTCTTATATGAAATCAACTTAGTTTTTAGGAAGTAGATCAAAATGAAAAGAATTTTTACACAAGAAATTGGGCTCTTAAAGAAACAAGAACCAACAAAAGACTTTGACATCTTTCATGAACATAGGTGGCATAGGGACGTTAGCCATGAATGTGATGGGGGGTAATCTGGAAGTTAGAAATGCTTCATTAAGTTGCTATAAGACTGCTGAAATAGGAAATCTACACTGGCACCATGTTTTTACCTTTGCTTAGGCCAGTGAAATGCCATAAACGATGCTTTCTGCAACCCTATATACCTATCCACTCTATTACCTAGCATTTTTTGTTACTCCAAGGAGGGTGCACTTAGACTTGCAAACCCTTCTGTGCCTTTTCTTTTCCTTTGGCTTTTTCTTTTGATTTTCGATCTAAAACTACCCTTATTGCTTCCAAGGCCCCAGATTAAGCAGTTGGAAACCTTCATTCTCTACCTATCTACATTACCTGCCAAGATTGAGCTATTTGGACAGATTTCTTTCTCTAATCTACACAAAAATTGAAACATGGCATGACCCAGCTTAGGCTGTTGGATCACCCATTCAGAAGTAGGGCAACATCAACCAAATGTAAGTATATTTCTTCCACAAGAATATGAGATCTTTGTATCACCAAAGTAGATCATATTGGCACTTCCCCTGCCAATCATGAAAAATGAAACCTATTGGTATAGGTAGCTAATAGGTTAGAAGCTAAACATTTTTAAGGGTAAATGCTGGTGGAGTTAAGACTTCCTAGTTAAGCTTGAGAGGATAGATCACATACCTTTTGGCTACATTGGGAAGTGAGTGAAACTTGTCAAAGTAGAGGAGACTTCTTGCTGGACCCTGGGAGGAGCTTGTACAACATCAAGGCACAGGTTGTAAAGTTCCTCTTTGATTTGAATTAATACAATCAGATT
>APFE030916993.1:0-16229 GCA_000404065.3 Pinus taeda | reverse complement strand
ACCATATCTGAAGACCACTAAGATACTCACAACACACACCTATGCTAAATGTTTAAGGGTTAAGATGTTGTTTGGAACAACAAAAACAAAAATACAATAACACCAGGAGTTATGGTTTGCAGAGATTTGCATGCAACATCAAAACACAATACTTCAACACATTAATGGATATTTTATTACTGAAATTGGAAAAAATATGTTCTACTATTTCCAATTTCTTCAAATCGCATAAAGCCAAAAAACAAATATTAATGGGCAAAGGAAGACCTTGTCCTGACATCTGTCCTGGCATTCTATAGCAATGCCGAGTCAAAAAGAGCATTGAGAGTTCTCACAATTCATTCTCTGGCAATTTTCAATATATTTCAGCTGCTAGGAGCAGCAACATCAGTGAACATAAATCTTCAACTCTAGCTCCATGAAAATTTGTGAATCCATGTAATTTCATTTATTCTGGTCAAACACTCATGGCCATCCTTGTTGACCTTGACCACTTGGGTTGACAATTCGTTTCATAAATCCACACCTTCATTTGCTTCAATGGCTTTCCACTAGCAATCAAATGTCCTCGTTTATGTGAGAAGAGAAACCCTCAAACTTCTTCATGTTGATCAATGAAGGCATCCACTACTCAATTTCCTCTCCAATCCATGGACTAGTTGACTGATTCAACTGAAGCACAAAAAATCTTGCTACAGCGATTGTAACCCAACCAATAATGTTTTGAATCACAACCACCAATAATTCTTGAAAATTTTTTCAATAATAGACAATTGATCTGAAATTAAAAACGTGAAGGTTTCTTAAAAAAGTTTACAAGCAAGCTTATGTCTTGTGGGGAATGGATCAAGTTGCAAAAGCACATAAACTTAGTGTTTTTACTTAACTCTTTCAGAAATAAAATAGAGAAAAATAGACTATGAACATCATCACACAGATAGAAATTTGATGACGGAGTACACCCCTCCTAGGTCACGTCTCCAGGTCTAGTTTCAAATGTTGTCCCTTTCAATTATATATGCTTAAAATGTAAATTACATCAACATAATATGCTTAAATCACAAAAATAAAGTTACCATTATGTACAGAACACCCAAAAACCCTTGTGTAGGCTCTTCTTGAGCTCAAAACGACTGAAAAATGACCAAGTTAGACCTCTTTCTCCATTTCCCTGCTATTTGTCCTGCAAAATGACCAAAACTACTAAGAAACTAAGGAATCCATTCTTTTGGTAGCTCACCAAGCAATAAATTAGCACGGGAATTACAAAAATCTGGCTGCAAAAGGTACAAATTGTTGCTATATTAATTGTGCCAATGAGGCTTCAATGACGAGTACTTGTCTCCCAAGTCTTGGGCATATGGCACAATGTGACTGGGGGATGGGTGCGGGCAGGGTGTCATGCCCTCACCCAAGCCTGAGCTTCGCACCGACGGTTTTTGGTTAACAACAAAACCGGGTTTTGTGGATTATCTCCCTGACCCCTTCGTTATACTCTGTTAATAGTTTTAAAGTGTTAAATATGACCCGGGGCTAAGGCTAACCACCCCACCCCTACGCCTATTGGGTGTGGAGCCTGATTATCTTCTGTATTCAAAGGTATCGCCTCATTGGACCCTAGTTCATAATGGGGCGGAAAAGTCGCTCGTAAAATATACGTTGCGTCTATGTAGACCTGTATTCTGAGTGAGAAAGAGAGAGGAGATTGTGTGAGAGTGAAGAGGAAATTACACCAAATCTACTGTAGGTTGTATCTATTTAGTTTGCTGGATAATATAAAAGGAAGGACTGGTTGTCTCTCCGTGGACATAACCCAAATTGGGTGAACCACGTATATCTGTGTCTCTCTTGTTTTATGTGTTTTCTTTGTTTGTATTTCTGCAATATACTTTATGTGTTCTGTTGCTCTGTAATATAATATTTTCTAACAAATGGTATCAGAGCCGAAGGTCTATTTGGCTGATAAACTTGCAGGAGAAAAGGGTTCCTGGTTCGAGTGGGAGCAATGGCAGATGATGGTAGGTTTAGGGTTGAAAAATTTAACGGCCAAAACTACCAGCTATGGAAGATGCAGATGGAAGATTATTTGTACCAGAGAGATTTGTACCAACCATTGAGCAGAAAGGCAAAGAAGCCGATGAATATGACAGACACAGAATGAGATATTCTCTACAGAAAGGCACTTGGAACAATACGGTTATGCCTAGCGGCATCAGTAGCCTTTAATATTTCAAAGGAAATGACAAAAGAAGGTTTAATGTCGACATTGGCCAAATTATATGAAAAACCCTCAGCCTCAAATAAGGTATTTCTTATGAAGCATTTATTTAATATGAAGATGTCAAAAGGTGGATCTGTTGTTGATCATTTGAATGAATTTAATACAGTTACCAGTTACTTAAGTTTTGTAGGGGTAACTTTTGATGAGGCCTCTACAGCTCTATGCGCAGAGGCCTGGTAGTCCGCAAATGAGTGTGCAGACCCCTGCAGCTGTGTGAGCAGGGCAGGTCGAGTCTGTAATCATTGGGGGAATAAAAAACGAGAAGTTTTATACATTTCTGTGTATCTTTTCTGGGTTTAATGCATGGTTGAATATAAATTGCAAGTATACTGTTTATTTACTACGCGCACCTGTATGAATTTTTTGTCTTTCTAAATGCAACTTAAGACATTCAAATAGGCAAAGGTAATTAACTAATAGTGGAATACTAGCAAGATCTTGGGTAATAGCACAAAGCGCGACGGAAAGCCCCTAGGTAGGGTTGCATGGAGGCAGTGTATCAAGTCGCAAGGGACAGGAAAGTCTGTGAAGCAACTTGCGCACAGGAGAAAACATTGGACTAGTCGAACTCATTATACATCTTAAGGGTGCAAAAACTTGGTTCTAGCGCCCTCCCATACTACTTCGGGTGAGACCTCAGTCTGCGCTTCTTGGACTGTTGTCGAAAACGCCAGTAGTACCAGGATTTGTTTGGCTAACTAACTCTGAACCTGGGTCAGGCCCCAACAAGCCAACAGTGACTCTTCTCTACTACCTAAAAGTGCACAGTGCTTGAGGTTGTCCTCTAGGTTAGCTGCATTGTGCAATCCCAGAGGTGAGCAGCTTGTCTGCCTCCTAGAACTACGTATAAAACTGCCTCCATGTCCAAACTAAACTATAAATTTCTCAAGCAAAATCATCAAGCCTCCTTCTGTTTTGCTAGAACCCTACAGTACACTGAGACCTGGGTCTGCACTATCCTCCAAAACTGCGTAGACATGCCAAATTGGCCCTCTATTGCCTTGCTATGCATTGTTCTCCAAAACTGCGAAGACATACATAGCTGGTCCTCTGCTGCCTTGCTCTGCATTGCCTTCAGAAACTACCTAGACCTATCTAGCAGGTCCTTTACTGCCTTGCTATGCACTACCTTCGTGCAGACATGTCTAGCAGGTCTTTTGCAACCCTCTCCTATACTGTTCTACAAAACTGCACAGTCATGCTCAGTAGGTCCTCTGCAACCCTGTCTTGTCTTCCCTCGAGGAACTGCACATAAATTCCCCTCAATTTCCCATCTTGGAACTGCCATTGGTGTCCTTCACTATGCAATTCTACCTCCTAGTGGTCACTATGGATTTTTCCTGATAGTGGAGGCTCCCTCCCAGAGTTCCTCATTCCTACTTGAGCTGCGCTCTGCGTTGTCTCAATGAGTTGTCCTCCCTCCCTGTCACCTAGAACATGAGAACAATGAATCATTCTGGACTAGGAGGTTTTGGATTTGATGTCATTCCATCATGAGTGAATTGCATAAATAGGTACATTGATAGATCATGGCAACACAACGAACGAGATGAAGAAGGAGCACACATGCTAGAAGAATTGCTTGCAGCTGGACGGACATACCAAGCACATCAAGCAATAAGCGAGAGTAGCACATGCATGGAACAATCATGCAACACCAAGACCATCAAAGACCCTGCAACACTAAGCCATGCAAAGGAGAAGACAAAGCACACCAAGAGTACATCCATCACTCAGCATCACTATTGCTTGACATGGACACCACAATTAGCCAGTACATGTTAGCAGTGTCATGTCAAGTTGTGTCATGAGTTGTCTTGGCCACATCACCACTATGGGCCCATATATGTTATAATTAAATGTATTGTAAAGTGAAAGTCAAATGGACACACACAAGAAGTTGAAGATCCATGTCAGTTGAAAAGTCATGGGAAGTTGAATGGTCATGAGGGTAGTCGAAGAGTCATAAGGGTCAAGCATCACCCTTGCCTATATATACCCCTCCCATAATTTGTATTATCAAGGAATTTTCACCTTGGCTCCTCTTACATAGCCTTGATAATCTGTAGTCTATTCTTTGAGGAGCGAGGAGTGGATATAATATTTGACTACTAAGACTAGTGATGTATGGTGTACAAATGTCTCTTGTGACATTTACTTAATTCAGAAGCATGTTAAGGCCAACACATTTTCACACATATTTTGTATATGTTTGTAAGGCTTCTCTTTAAAAATTTGTAATGCATGTTTTCTTAACCTGTACTAAGATAGTTGAACTACTTTGGTTATTTTAGTACTTATGCTGTTGAAGATGTGTTGTATTGTTTATCATTGCACTCTCATCCTTGTGGACTACTCCACAGGATATTAGATAGGCCATTCTTGTTTACTATTTATAACGACAGTCACCTCTGTGTGGACTACTCTGCTGCATTATGTTCATGTTTTCCCTTACACTTTGGTTTTAACGGTTGCCACATGTTGGTTTGCATGTGTCTCTTCTTGGGTGATACTATTACCTCTCATCTAGAGGTTCACTTTACTTTCTCCCTTTACAATAAGAGAACTCGGACACAAGCTACATTAGGCACTTACCAAGCATACTCACCTCACTTTTGAAGATACAAGCACAACACTCTCATGTGATGAATAACAAGAGTTAAGGAAAATCTCTAAGATAATGGAAATCGGGTCATCATATTGGATGGGACTCCTACACCAAACGGTGGGAGGTCTAGTTGGGACTTCATACCGGGGATATCACTTGAATGTTGGCGGTTCTAGCACCGTCGACATTTCTGGTGGTAGAAGGAGGGCCGCCAACAATTTATGGTCGAATGTCCTACCAACTCCACTCATCTATCATTTGGTCAAGGTAGTAACACGCACTCCCTCTCCCCTATGCGCAAATCTGAAGTTGGTCATTACTCACCTCCCAGAACTGAATAAGAAATCTCGTATCAGCGCATCTACATTGTCCGTCCCATCATGTGTGAATTTTCTAAAGTTGTTGAACTAATTCTAGGAGGGCATGCTCTTTCGTATTTACAAAAGAAGCAAAAGAATACTCCCACGGGAGTGGTAGTCTCATCTATGAAGAAGAAATCTTTGTCGTGACTCTTGAAGAGCTGATAGAAGCTATTGAAAATGAAGAGGAACCTCCAATCTTCTGAGAGGGAGAAGAATACAACCTCTTACTCTTGGGTTCAAGTTTCGGCACAGGAGTTGGAGGGGAAGGTAGCGGAGGAGGTAGAGGAAGAGACGAACCAATAGATTCAGAGGTAGAACCATCAGATTCAGAAGAAGAGGAGGAGGACGAATAATAGGACAACATGGCTGAGAAAAATTTGGAATGGATGACCAAGGGCCCATTGGCACTCCTGGGTGTCCTGCACAAGATGCCAAGACACACAGAGAAGTTGTTAACAAAGTATGACCCTGACAAGATAGTGAAGGTAGAAGATCACTTAGACACGTTCTACCTACCTATACAGACACTCGAGGTATGTTATGATGGTGTTTCATGTATATTTTTTCCATGTACCTTGGATGGTAGAGTAAATGTATGGTATCACAGCCTTCGTGTGAACTCCATTCAGAACTTGGGGGTGTTCAAGAGAATTTTCCTTGAGAAATTTTTTGAAGACAAAACCCTCTGCCATGTTGTTAAAAGAGTTAGGTAGTCTCAAGATGGAGCAAAAAGAAAAAGTCAAATATTTCAACTAGAGGTTTAATTGTATCTTGAACAAGTTCATAAAAGACACCAAACCTCACGACTCCATCATTATTGACTACTACATGTCTGCACTGCCAACCCACATTGTGCAGTTCATCAAGCGAGCTATGAAACCAACACCATTACAAAATTACCAAGAGGCAATTGTTATGGAGAAAGATTTGCACACTGTTGGAGTCATTGTGGATGACGAATGAGAAAGGACTCCAAAGACACGGGTAGGAGGTCTCAGACTACTCTTAGTAAGGCAAAGGAAAAGGAAGCAAGTTAAATTGAGAGCCTTACTTGTCTCATCAAATCCTTGACAACCGAAGTTTCTAAACTCAAACAATAGATGAGAGAGACAATTGTGAGCAATAGGCCTCCCAAGTTCGCATAGAGGAACAACATGACTTCAGGTAGAAACAATAGCCACCCCACCAAATATACACAAAGCTCTAACCTTGTGCTTAGCTTAGATCAGATCGCGATAGATCATTACTACAAGTTCCATAGTGAACGACATTTAGAGAGAACTTGCCTAGGATGGAACCAAGGAATGAGCGCTTTGGCTACACAGTTGACCAACCAATTAGATACAAGTGAGAAGTCTTGACCTCAGGATGAGGATGGAGTAGAAGTTGTTGCATCTGATGAAGCTCCAAGTGCTTAGCATGTAATTAACATGTATCATTGCATTCACACTTCCTAGAAGACGACCATCGAGAAGGAGCCTTTGAGCGACCATTTGTCCCTAAAGAAAAACAATCGATACAACTTGAGAAGCAAAGTGGTCCCCATTGTGTTTTAGATACTGAAAGAAAAAGTAAGACAACATCTACTCAAAGCAGTTGATCCACCAGCCAACTCAACACAAAAAACGCAAAGCAAGTCTGGGAAGATGACTACAACAAAAGGTACGTCCATGAGCAGTAAAGACAAAAGCATCCCACCAGAAAACACGAACACAAGTCTACCCCCAGACATCTCGATGAGTCTACCCGTTGTGGACTGCAACATTGTTGAAGACATGAAAAAGACCCGTGCAAACATAACTTTGTATGAGTTAACCAAGATCACAGGTTAGCAGGACATTCTTTTGTGCACACTTGGTAAAAACTCCGCAGATAGTGTTACTTCTTCCAGTAAGGGATCAAGTAAGTCTCCCGGCTCACTCGCATCCATTCTCAATGCACTCCGTATGGAGGAAGCAAACTTGCTTTGCCCACCGTTTTTGTTGTTATTTGAAATATTCAACTTCGGTGTTCACAACTATTTGGTTGACTCTGGCACATCAGTCAATGTCATGCCACTCTCCATTGCTAAGAGGATCAATGCTCAATCGAGTAGCATAACTATGCAAATCATCCAGTTATCATCGGACGAATGAGTTCATTAGTGCATTAACATTGTGATTGTGGACAACCCAGAAGCATACAACTTACTACTCAGTAGATACTGGTCCAACAAGCTACAAGGATACTTCGTTACATACTGGTCACACTTATGGCTTCCGCACAAAGGTATAAGCATCCAGATTCAGGTGTTGTTAGAAAGATACATGAAACACAATGTTACTCCCTTGAATGGTCAAAATGAACTGTTGGCTTTCGCAGAATTAATGTTTGGCAATTTCTTTCTGGAAACGTAGTTGGGGTGTTATCTTGCACAACCAACTCCCACCCCACCAGACACATAGTTGGGTCTCCTTCCTTGCCCAACTGGTGAAACTGAAACCTGTACAGTGGATTGTAACAGTAATAGCAATAGTGATAGTAGTACTAGTGCAACAAGTAGTCCTTGTACAAATAATATGCGGACCTTATACTTTGACGGATCCAAGATGTAGGAGGGCTCTAGAGCCGGTTGTGTCTTAAAGAGACCCATTGCAGAGGAAACACTTGGTCTGTATCCGCTTAGAGTTTGAGTTCAGGAACAACACTGCCAAGTATGAAGAACTCATCTTGGGCTTATAGAAAGACACCAACCTCAACGTTGTTGTGCTAAAAGTTCTAGTTGACTAAGAGATTGTGGTGTGTCAGGTACATAACACTACACACTGTGTATAACCCCGTCGTAAGAGTTATCAATAAGAGGTATGTCGACTTATCTCTAACTTCCAAGCTTTCAATATTATTTATGTAACAAGAATGCATAACATAGCCACAGATGCTCTAGTGAATGAAACTACTAGGATGACACCATTAGGGATAAATTTTTAGTTGAAATTTTGTATAGGCCATTTGTCCCTGATAACATCACTAATTTATGTGTTTTTGATGATGAGCAACATATACTACATTTTATGCCTAACATTGACGTCTTCAAAGATGTACTGATAGATGAAGATGAGCATGAGTAGTCTCTATAGGACATAACCGATGACAGTAAAGGCAACCTCATCCCTAAGGGTGTGGTATCACTCAAGAATTGTATGACCAACAAAACTGCTTCCAGGGGCCCATGAATGCCAAAACCCACAGTTCCACAATGTTGTATGAACAGATCAATCTAGGAACGGACAAAGATTCGAAGTTTGTGTATCTCGGTACATGTTGCACACCACAAGAGAGACAAGCTTTTGTCTGTGTGTTCAAACAGTACCATGATGTGTTCTCGTGGATGTATGATGACTTGAAAACATATGAAACACAAATAATCCAACACGTCATTCCAATGAAGGAAGGGGCCAAGCCTTTTCAACAGAAGCTAAGGAAAGTGCATCCATTACTTGAGCCTATCATACAAAAAGAATTGACTAAGTCGTTGGATGCTCAGATCACCTACAAGGTTCATCATTCCACGCGGGTCTAAATCTAGTCCCTGTTAGGAAGAAGTCTGGGGAGATCCGCCTGTCTGTTGATTTCTGAAATCTTAACCGTGCCTCAGAGAAGGATAACTACCCAATGCCATCAATGGAACACATATTGCAAACAATATTTGGAGTAGAGATGTCTTCTTTGCTAGACGGTTTCTCAAGATACAATTATGTTCTGGTCGCAGAGCCTGACAGAGTTAAGACAACATTCCAAACCAAGTGGGGTACATTCTCTTACTGTAGAATGTTCTTTGGGTCGGTAAATGCATTAGCTACATTTCAACGTACAATGGACATCGCTTTCCATGGGCTCATCAGACGGAGCGTAGACCGCGTAGTGGTCTACTTCGATGACGTGAAAATCTTCTTTAGACAACAGTAAGACCACTTGCGCCATCTTAAGAAAATGTTTGAGCGATGTCGGAAGTACGGGATATCCTTGAATACCAAGAAGAGCATCTTCAAAGTGTCTGAGGGTAACCTTCTTGGGTACATCATTTCCAAGAGTGGGATCAAGGTAAATCCAGACAGAGTTCGGACCATCAACAAGGATTTCTTACTCTACAATTTTGCTTCTGACACTTCACTCGTTGTTGTGCTCACTCAGAAGGACAAGCTGAACAATGAATGACCTATCTCTTTCATGAGCGCGAGCTTGCAAGGACCTGAATTAAACTATCTTGTTGTGGACAAACAAGCATACACAAACCCAAACTATAACCATCACCATCACACACTAACACAAACTATAACTCGAGGATTAGGTGTCTAACGGTTAGTCATGGCTATAGCCCCCAGGAGATGATAAGTGACAAGAACCTTGGTCACCTTGGGATAGAAAACGATTGTGAACAACACTATGTCAACCACGTACTAGTTGAATTGTATGTTAGCAAGCACCTTGGCCCACATGCTATTATGTTCCCCTTGGAACATGTAAGGAAACTTGTCATCTTGAATCCCATTCTACTGTGTACCGAGTGTTTTCTGACTCAGATTGGAGGATGTTTTATAATGGATTCTTGACCTAGGTCATATGAGGGGAAGAAGGAAGAAGTAGCTTAACTCCATTTATTTACACTAGTAGATGAAGACCCTTTAGGGAAGTGTCTCAAAGGAAAAACATGAAGAAATGTATGGCATCTTTGCTGCATTGAATGATATTAAATGTGCTAAGCAGTATCAATGAGTTCTCCTTAAAAGAATGGAGGCCATAATTGCTTTTTTATAGAGTCACTTCTAGTGTGATGTTGATTAACTAGCGCCTCTAGGGTCCATCGCTAAAGATCCTGCATCAATTATTTCCTCTAATTCCTAAATGTTTGTAATGTCGGATAACAACTTTTTGTTATGTAATATGGTAGACGATATGTTTGTTTTGTTGAAGACATATGTATTTTGGATATTTTTTTATAGTGTAGGTTGTTAAAAAAATCTGATTTCCCACGTAGCAGATCTAGCAGATCGAAACTACCTACGATGAACTTTGTTTGAATTATGGTCATTTGGATGGTGTATCTTAATACAAATCTTAATTCACAAAAAAACTATTAACTATAAAATAAATTAATGAGTTAAATATATATACATTTAAAAGATAATGTAACAATATTTTTAATAATAAGACGATTCAAACCCACTTCACTATGGGAATACAATACCATGTCAATATGTTATCAAACACATGTCCACTCCAAAAAACTCATAATTATTTCATTAGTGTAACAATTATGTTTATTAAAAATACTTTACTACTTTTAAAATAAATCTCAATCTCTTTATTCATTACCAAATATTTTGTAAATTCTTTTTAAAAATTAAATTTTTAATATTTATCTATTAATTATTAATAATTAAATTAAGGTTTAAAAAAAACCACATCTTAAATGAACTGTCCTACTCTCATATATATATATATTTACTTTGGCACTTTTAATTGAAGTGGAGAAAAGCAATATCAAGGGAATAAATAAAAGTGGAGAAATAAACACCCTTAAAGGCATAAACATAATAAACTAATATATGCTTTAGCGCTATTAATTAAAGTGGAGAAACGCAGTATGAAACGAACACTGCAGCAGAGGAGTGAAAGGACCCTGATCGAATCTAAATACTTCACGATTCTTCCTTGCCCCACTGAGTGGTCTTGAAGGAAGAAAAGTCAAAGTCAAGGGGGCTGTTGATTGAATAACTGTATTAGTTTTTTATATGGGTGGTTGAGAGAGTTTAATGATAATTTTTTAATTTTAGGTAGTTGGGAAGGTTTAATGATAATTTTTTCCTTGAGTGTTTGAATTTTGTTTTTATAGTGGAAATAGATTCAGCACACCATAAAAAATTTCTAGGATACCAAAAATTTTAAAGTTTAACAACTATAACTTGGATTTACAAAATCCTTGTCAGATTTTCTCTAAATATGACTAAAATTTCCATAACTTTTTAAACAATTAAACAATTCCTCCTACGAATTAGAATATGGCAAAAATAAATATAAAATCACATAGATTAAGACCATTAAATTTGTAAACTAAATTTATATAAATGTGCCACTGTATGGCCCCACCTCCTTTCGATAACTTCAATAATCCTTGGGATAATCATAGGTTCTACTAAATAGTACAGCGTCATTTAAGTGAGCAGCTTGAAAAGTTGCGACAAAGCCTGAGGTTTATTGTACCGTAGCTCTGGTGCCACAGTGAATTTGGTATAAGTTGAATTGGATAACAATAAAGTTAAATTTGGTTTAAAATCCACATATAAATGAAGAAAAATATTTAACATTTAAAAAATAAAAGATCATTTAAAATAAATTAGAATGAGGTAAAATCAGAAACACAGACTATTAAAGGCCGGATATAAGAGAAGAAAAGTATTTAACTTTTAATATATATAGGGGAGGGTCGCCAATACATGTGCGCCCTCCCCGCCACGTCCCCAAAGCCACGCGTAAAGCACATGGAGCCGGTACGACACCTGTCCACCGTGGAGCTCCATGTGTGCCCTACCATATGCCACCTTAAATGCGTCTGTTCGCGCCAATTATCAGGTTCGTTTGGGCTCATTCCTGCGATGTTCTGCAATCCCTTTGTGTTTCTGCTCGGGGCCGATTGTTGGGCGAAGGCCCCCCCCGAAGATGGCGCCAAACCGCCCCGAAACCTGCGCGCTTGGTCGCCTATTGCTGTGCTGGTAGAGGCGTTTGCTGTGCTGGTAGAGGTGTTTGTTGGGACGAAAACAGTTGTGGACCTGTGCTCTTCGCCTGGTATGCAGGCGCTGGTTGACTTGTTTGCTGGTGTTGCAGGGTATGATGTCCGCACAGCGCTTCTGCTTTACTTCTGCTGTTCTGCCTGGTTTTCTTGGTCCGCATTTCTCTATTGCTGGTCTTATTCGGAGTCGGTCGCTGTTTTAGAAAGCTGGAGGTCAAATGTTGTTTTTCTTGTTTTTTGTGGTTTTTTGTGGGTTTTTTGTTGTTTTCATTGGCTAATTTTTATTTTTCGTTCTTGTTGTAGGTGTTGCAGGTGTGGACCTTCGTGTGGAAGAGGTCGTTGCAGGTTGGCGAGCTCCGGGGAAGGTCGGCAGCATGTTACCGGTAGGATTTTAATCCTACCAACTACACTCTGTGTTTTTCAACACAACCTCTGTGTTTGGATATTTTGTAACCTTTGTAATGGTATTTTATGGCATTTTGTTAGGATTTCTTAGGGTTTATGGGCTTTTTGTTTATGGGTTTATGGGTATATGAGGGTTTAGGGTTTATGGGTTGTTTACAGTTTGTTATCTGTTGAATTTATATGAAATTGTATTACCCATTTCGAATTTGCAGAGTTATCTGTTCGTAATGTAATGTGCAGAGTTATAATGTGCAGAGTTGTTCGAATTTATATGAAATTGTATGACCCATTTCGAATTTGCAGAGTTATCTGTTCGTAATGTAATGTGCAGAGTTTTTCGAATTTGTATGAAATTGTATGACCCATTTCGAATTTGCAGAGTTATCTGTTCGTAATGTAATGTGCAGAGTTGTTCGAATTTATGAAATTTTATGACCCATTTCGAATTTGCAGAGTTGTTGGTAATGTAATGTGCAGAGTCAAGGTGCATATTAAACTTGCAGAGTCAATTTGCAGAGTCAAGGTGCATATGCAAACTTGAGCTTGACAATGTCAAGGTACATATTAAACCCCAGTTATAGGGGTTTATGCTAGTTTAAAAAACAAGGCATTCTTATCTCCTCGCTGGTTTAAGCTGTTGATAATTAGACTAGCCTGTGTCTTGTTTAGGGTTTAGGGTACCTAAGGAATCCAACCTTGTTTTACATCCTTATTTTCAGTAATCTTACATCAAGTTTTGCATCAAGGGGTGAAAGAGTTGTTCACATGGTTCTCTCTCCTTACATAAGCAAGGAAACCTATCACATTAGCCTTAGCCCCCATTTCTTCAAGGTCATTATCTTTTCTAAAACCATTGATAGCCTAGTTGCAATCTGAACAGCAAAGTCAGTTCTGAAGGCTAAGATTTTCCCCAAAAATGAAACTTATGGAGCCCAAGAAAAAGCATTGAGGATTCTGCTAAAATCCGTCCCTAGGAGGACTGAACCACCCAATGTATTCTCTAAGAACACCCCTAAGACCCCCCTCTTTCTGGCTACCAAAAAAGAGGCCTTGGCTTCTACTGACAATGGAAAGGTGTTTTAAGTTTTAACTGCCAAACAGTGCTTAAGAATCATTTACCCCAAAATATGTGAGTTGAAGGCAGGCTTAGTTTTCCAAATGAGCTGGAATATTTATACAATGCTCACTATTTGTTTCATCCCTTATTAATCTTGTTTTGACCTTCCTTTTTCTGCCTTATAATTGCATCCCTCTCCTTCATTGTTTGACTATTTTTTCTTCATGCAAGGGAAATAATTCTCTAGTGTAGTAGTTTTACTCTGAGACATGCTGGTAAGGACTCAGGTTAGTGCAAGTTTTGATGCTATAGTTGACATTTGGCATTGATGCCTGAAAATTTAAAATATCTTTCCTATCGTTCCATACACACCAAGGATCCTGTAACTTACTGTTCCATCTTTGAATGATTGTAGAATTTTGGATTGGAACCTTTGGTCAACTCAGGATAGTATAGAAAATGCTCTACACGTGCATTACTTCCAATTTACTGTTTTGCCTTGTTTTGGGAGAGAACTTGTGCAGTGTACTTCATTAGGATTGGAATATGGGTAAATTTATGTAAAATAGAAGGGCATGTCCAAATTTATTTGTTGATCATGCTAAAGAATAGATCTAGAAATTTGCAAGGCTACAGTCTATTCACCCATAATTCATATATGTCAAGAGATTACATATATATGCCATATTTTATAAGAAAAAGACATTCAATGAAATAATTTATATTGTTTTTCATTATACCTTACTGAATTTTTTGCAGTTCCATTTTACAAAACTTGAATGTTTTGTAGTTCAATTTTACAAAACTTCTATAAAAATGACAAGTTTATAGTAGTAATCAAACATGTATTCAATGCTCTCCATCATTTCAACTTTGAGGAGATGAAGCTTATGGTTCTAGCACAACTCCATGCTTAATATGCACATGTCATTTATATAGAGGCTTAACATCAATCTGCACTTGTCATTTATATAGAGGCTTAGCATCAAGTGGTTAAGAATTTAGTAGAGCATTAACTTCTAAGGAAATTTGATAGTAGCTCAATGGATGGGAAACCTATTCTACAAGCATAAGTTCCATGAGTACATAAAATATCCTATAATAGAATTCCTTAGTAGAAGAGATTTAAATAACGCTCCTAATTAGGCAAGTAACTTTGAGAAACTTTAAAATTCAGGCAAAATTAATAAATTTTAAATTAAAAAAAAATTAACCGCTACAGTGCAAAGGCCCTAATTAACTATATTTACAAATAATTACTTAGTTGGATGTCATACTTTTGGCTTATTTAAGTAGAAGTAGCCTCCTGGATAAGATGTTTAATACCTCTTTGCTTTTCATCACTTGACATTGGGACAACATCTTGTTGAGACATTCTCGTCACAAAAGACACAAACCTACTCCAATTCTTACCTGGGACAAATATTGACCCATCCTCAGATAAGTAAAAGCACATATAGGTTCACTATTGTCATCTGAACTAGCTTCTTCCAACCGAGTACTGGTATTATTAAGAACTTGTGAGTATGCAACTTCATCAAATCTAGGAAGAACATTTCCCCTAGCTAGAGGATTCTTCACTTTTCAAGTTGTCTGGATCACTTGCTCTATCGAATTCTTCAAAGAACATTTTGCATCCACTAGTTACTCTACATATTTCATCTCAATACAAGTAAACTTAAAAAATCTTCCATGTCTCCCATACATTTGTGCTATTGGGAGATAACCATTTGTGTCTCTAGTATTGCAATATCTAGCAGTGAGCTTAGGTGCATGATATTTTTTTGATAATGCTAACTAATACATTCCAATTTTCCAAATATTTTGGCACCAAATTTTTGGAAAATGGATTGTGTGGAACACATATATATATATATATATATAGGCCTTCTCAATCTTCAGTAGCGGACACTAACATATTATAGTGAATTCAGATAAAGGACTTGAATTAACACCAATTGGAAAGTCTGGTTTTGCTCTGGGTCAGTGAATTTCTCTATGCTGCAGTGATCAACTATCTGTCGTTTGGTATCTTTTTTGAGGCTGTTATAAGTCTTTAGCGCCTTTGGGCAGTGTTATAGAACTCAGATGTGGCATTCAGTCAGGTCGAGTCCAATATCATTGACTTGGGAAAACTGAAATATTTGTTTTGCAAATTTGGTCACACATGCAGGGTACCTCATTGTCATGTTGTGGTCATTCTCAATGATTGATAGGTTACAGTTGACCTTTTTTAATCTCATTATGCTTTTGAGTTTTTCTGGTTGCTTTTTTCATTCTTAGATGATGAGAGCTGTGTTCGACCCTATTTTTAAAACTTCGAAGACTTGCAATATAATATGATCGAGCTAATCCGCTATTATTTCCATGCGATATTTTACTTTTTTTTTTAACTTCTGATTTTGTAAACTCATGCATCTTGGAACTGAAATGATTTCTTATGATTAACATATCAAATCTAATTGAATTTCGTAGATTGCCTCCTCATTGATTTCTGTATTTAGCCTTTTTCATATGCAACTTGAAATGTTATTATTGAATTCCCAAACATCGCAGGAATGAGCCCAAACGAACCTAATAACTGGTGCGAACAGACGCATTTAAGGTGGCATACGGTAGCCAACACATGAGCTCCACGGTGGATAGGTGTCGTACCGGCTCCATGTTCTTTTACGCGTGGCTTTATAGAAATAGTTTTATCATAATTAATATTTTATAGAAAGACATATTCCATTGAAAATTTCTTATCA
>APFE030916985.1:9959-20714 GCA_000404065.3 Pinus taeda | reverse complement strand
CATCTTCAGAATATCCAACAAAAATACATTTTTCACTCTTAGGTTCTAAAGCTTTATGTTTCTCATCTGGAATATGGGACCATGCTTCACTTCCAAAAATATGAAAGTGACTTACATTTGGTTTAATTGAGCTCCATGCTTCTTTTGGAGTGATATTCTTTAAAACCTTAGTAGGAGTGTGATTTACTATGTAATTTGCACAGTTAATTGCTTCTGCCCAAAAATTAAGAGTAAGTCCTTTAGATTGAAGCATACAATTAGTCATTTCCTTTAAGGTGTGATTATTCCTTTCATCTACACCATTTTGTTGTGGAGTATATGGAACAATATGTTGTATTTGAATTGCATGCTGAATGCAAAAGTTGATGAAGTTGTTGTTAACATATTCTCTGCCATTATTCGATCTTAGCCTAAGAATATGATGTCCATATTGTTTCTCAAAAAAGGCCTTAAAGGTGAAGAACATGTTAAATACTTCACCCTTGAGTTTTAAGAAGTATACCCAAGTGCATCTAGAGAAATGATCAATGAAAGTTAAGAAATACTTGTAGCTAGAGAATGAAACAACTAGAAGTGGACCACATACATCTCTATGCACAAATTGTAAAGGCGCTGAGGCATGCCAAGAGGCATGCTTTTCAAAACTATACTGATGATGTTTTCCGAGTACACATCCGGAACAAAAAACACCTCTGCAAGATACCATAGGAAGCCTCATCACCATATTTTCTTTACATATTTTTTGAAGGGAGCAATAGTTTAAGTGACCAAATTGCTCATGCCAAAGTTTGCTCACTTCATCATTATGAGCAAAAACTACTAAGGGAAGAGTTGATGACCCAAAGTTGTTAAACTTATACAACCTTGTAGAATCATTAGTGATGCCAGTAGCCAAAATCTGTCTAGGATCTCTTAGGTCCTTAATTACAACATCATGAGGTCAAAATTCAACAATTTTACCTTCACCTAAATGAGTTATCTGATATACAGATAGAAGGTTGTAGGAGAAGGTTGGAAAACATGATACATCATTAAATTGACCATTGTCTAGATGAATAGTTCCAGTCCCTACAACACTAAGAGATCTATCATCACCAACATATATATTTTTTGTGTTACAATCATTTAAGGAAGAAAACATGGCTTTGTTTTTGGCCATGTGATAATAAGCTCCAGAATCAATGAGAAAATCATGAGAATGAGAAGAAGAAGAATATACATTTAGTACATAACCAGACCAAGATGCTTGAAAACTACATGCAGAAAGTGTTATTCCTGAAGATGAAGTTGAAGTTGAAGAATTCTCCAAATGGATGTTATTCTTCTTCATTGTTGCTTCCAAGGCTTCCATATTCTTAAAGCATTTGGATTCTAAGTGGCCACTCGATTACAAAAGTTGCAATGTCTATCAGTGTTCTTCCCTTTGTTTTTATTTGCCTTATCATTTTGTTGAATTGATTTTTTATTTTGAGACTGAAATTGCTTAGGACCCTTGTTTGGTTTAGGACCATTCTTTTTAGGATATTGCTTCTTAGGATTATTTGAATTTGGTTCTTGCCGGGCGGCTAGGGTTTTCTGAGAAAAGTTTCCAAGATTAAGAAGACCAAGATGTAAGAGTTTTTCTTGTTCTCTTATTAAAGAAACACAAAATGCATCAAAAGAGGGGGACTTGTAGTATTGTCCTTGAGAAATGAAGGCTTCTCTAGTAGAATGAAGGGTGGAAACAAACACAGAGTAGGCTGGTCCCAACTTAGTAAGAATGGAATAGATAAGGCTACCATATTCTTTCTTAACCTTAACACTTTCCAAGAAAAGTCTAAGGGTCCTGAGCTTGGACAAAAAATCTTCAATGGAAGAAAAATTATTGGGGTCGAACTTAAGCAACTCATTTTCGAGTTGATGGGCTCTAATTTCATTTTTAATTCCAAATTCTTTGGCGAGCTATTTCATTGCTTCATTAGGTGTATCAAGTTCTGTGATATGGAATCTAAGATTAGGAGAAATAGACATCCCTATCAACCCACGTGCTTGATGTTTCCTATTTTCCCATTTGGCTGCCTTATCTTCATCTTTAGGTTTAGTTTCTTGGCCTCAGGCTATTCTGTAAAGACCTTTACTTCTAAGTAAATCCACAATGTAGGACCACCATTGGAAGTAGTTGGTGCTGTCAAGAATAACTTGGCATGGACTTTCCATTTGAACAGAAACTGAAGCTGTAGATGCTAAAACTAAGTTTTCTAATGGAAAGATCTTGTAAACTTAGGCTGGTTAGAAAAAACGGCTCTGAAAACGGCTTCCGGATGAAGAAGTTATCGCTTTTTGAAGAAAATTTGCTGAAGATGCCGACAAAGTGCGTGAATGTGCAGAAGTGAATGATAATGTTATATTTAAAAAACCTTACCCTTTCCAAACTTAATCTAATTAGCTCACTTTAAAAAATATTTTATGTGACTCACTTTTATAAATAAGTGAAAGTCACTTTTACAATGGTACTTTATGAGCTACTCACTAAATTCTAAGTCAAATAAAAGATAAAAAGACTTTAGAATTACAACGTACTCACTTTTTATAATGGATGAGAACACTTTTACATTAAGTAACTTTAACATAAGCTAGATGTGATTTTTGAAAGAGTAACTCAACAAAAATAACTTGAACCCAAGGCCTCTATTCTCATAAAGTAACTTTTGACCAAGTGAGCTAGTTTATATATATATATATAATATATAATATAATATTTATATATAATATATATATATTATATATATTATAATTTTTATATACATATTAGTCACTGAGGCTTTGGGGTGTGTGCTTACTTGAAAAAACTCTTTTTTCCTACAAAAAAAAACCACACAATGCAACATAGACATGCAAAACAAACCGAACCTTACGGCTTGAAGTTAACATTCCCAGAAACTAAATATTTTCCTCAATGTTTTGATTTTCTGAGATCACACTAAGGCGCACAGAAAAAAGCATACGCGTGAGAAAAATTCTTCCTTTTTGTTTTTGATTTGCCCAGATTGTATAGATTTACGGGGCAAAGAGCATACGCAAAAATGAAAGGTATATATCCGGTAATAAAAACCAGAGAGTTAAATAAACCGAAATAAACAAAAAGATGAATAACTAAAACTACAAATAAAGAATATATACCTCTAGATCTTAAAAATGATGTAGCTAGGGCTACTAGAAATCTTTCTGGATGAAATGAAAGGGGTTCCTCACTGGAACAGGTGAAACTAACACAATAGAACAGTCCTCTCGACCTGAAAGCAGTCAAAAATAGTAGATCTAGGAAGCGACAGTTAGATGCAGTTGTAATAACTTCTGATTTGGATCACCAAAGGACGAGCCCTCAAATAGCTCTGTAACCATTTAGGAATTTACAGGGTAAGTTCCTCAGATATAAAACCAAAGGACACCACTCACAAACTATGATGCAGGCAAGTTCCCTCTACGGACAGAGGCAACCCCTCTGGTGCTAGAGTGGGACTAGTCACAACAAAGACAATATCAGAGCAAATTCCCTTAGATAGTTGATGTCATGAAGGTATACCTTCAATTCCTTCTTTGATGAAGTTCTCATTGCATTGCTCTAGCTCTCGATCTAATCACTTTTGTACCTGAAACAACATACAGAGAACAACAACAAACATAATAGAATACAAGAACGATCTAATTAAAGGGTCAAGGAACTTCAAGCTATCAATATGCAATTTGGACATAAGATATAGGAAATAAACCATTTATTTGTATTAATATGAACTAAAGTAAAACTTACAACCATGCCTTGACGTTGTAGGTCTCCTTGAAGGATCATGCCAGCATGTCTCCGCAAGCATTCACTCATGAAGTTTCTCCCAAGAGGATGAATAACTCTCTCTCCTACCCAAAAGGCAAAATTATGTGGCTGGAACACTCATAAAATAAAGCCAAATCCACACAAAATTATCCCAAGATAAGTTACATAAGGGGCTACTTCCAAACTCTAAAAGCTACTCTCTCTAACTTCAACTTCCACTTGCCACTTAACATGCTACTAGCAGATCTCGGCCATGAACGACATATTTATAGGAGGATGAGCCTCCATAAGAGATGGAAGAAATAGATTATCCCTTTTGGAGGTTGCACAAAATGTGGAACAACCATCCCAAAGGAGAGAGTCAAGCTCATCTAATCCAACAACCAACCCTAGCACTGTCCATTGACAATTTGTTAAAACAAACTCGCCAAAAGTAGCTCATCACGAGTGAAACACAGGGACAGAGTGACAACATCACTAGGCTTAGTTCAATCTTGGCCATCTTCGTGGGTGGAATAACTGATCACCCACAACAACCCAAAAACATAGGTTAAAAGGGTATTCTTCAGGAGTAATGAACTGAGGTATTCTCCCTAATATGACAAGGAAGACGCTGACATATATTTTGCAACATGACATAAAGCAGATGTCAATAACACGGACCAGTAGTGTCCAAGATTAGGGAATGCGGGGTTGGTGACAAAATACTATGTAACAGATGCCCCATAAAGCATGAAGGCCGAGAGATTGGGAGGGGTGAAATGCTTTATGAATCCATAACTGAAACAAAATGACATCGTGGAGAACCTGCAAATGCAAGTACAATTTGTACATAGTGAAAGGATATACATGTGCATAAGGCATGGGTGCAACCATCCAGAAGATAAACATAAACGATCTGTGGTATTGACGCAACCATACAATCAGAAGGACCATATAAAAGACTCAGGTATGGTCGAAGCCATCCAATCAAAAGAGTCATGTATACAATCATGAACCAATCCACGCAACTTGGACTTATGTAATCTGAGCCCAGGGTCTTGAATTCCAACTCGATCAAGGTACAAATTCTAATATGAAAATAGATGTGTTGAAGTCAAGAATACTAAAAAATTGCTAAATTACTGGTCAATGATGTAAATCGTTAACAAGCGTGAGAGAGACCACCAGTAATGTCAATGGTTCTCAAGGTATTGCTAGTACAATCCACGAAGTGTGAAGAATGATATGAAGTCGAACACCTATGAAATCACCCAATCGAAGGCCAATAATGAAAGCCCATCGTCAAATGTGAAGAACTTTCCATTAAGGCATGCAAGCTCCAAGTTACCACACTACAAGAAGAAAGGACATTGGTGAGGGGCGAAAAATGTCACCATAAGCTCATTGGTGACGGTCAAAAGAGCATTCCTCACCAAAAATTGAATGTCAGCAAAGGTGACATCACCAAATGTATAGGTGTTGTAGTGAAATATAGAGTCTGTCACTAATAATGATTTATAATGACGGATAATTGTTGTCACCATTTCATATGAGCAATGGTGATGGACCATAGCCTCTGTCACCAAAAACTGAATCTCACCAAAGGTGGCATCGCCAAAGGTATAAGTGTTTTAGTGACATTCAAAGTTCGTCACCGATAATTATTTATAATGACGGATAACGACTGTCACCATTACATATGAGAAATGGTGACAGACCATAGCCCCGGCCACCAAACATTGAACGTCACCAAAGGTGGCATCACCAAAAGTATAGGCGTTATGGTGACATTCAATGTCCATCACGAATATTGATTATAATGATGGATAGTGACCAGCGCCATTACATATGAAGAATAATGATTTATTGTGATGGAAATTTAATGGCCGTCAGTATTGGTGCACATATATGGTGAAGTTCATTGACCGTCACCAAATTTGCATTTCTAGAAGTATAGGTGTTGTGGTGACATTCGATGTCCATCACGAATAATGACTATAATGACAGATAATGACCATCACCATTTCATATCAACAACAAAGATTTATGGTTATGGACCTTTGAGGGTCGTCAGTATTGATGCGTATATATGATGGTGTTTTTTGACCGTCACCATTTCATATTTTTGGTGAGGGTCAAAAAATGTCACCAAAGCTCATTGTTGATGGTCAAAAGAGCATCCATCACCAAAAATTGATTGTCACCATTCCATATGGATGTCAGGACATGATGGAATTGAACCACCAAGCTCCTCCTTATAAAGCAGGTGCTCTTCCATTGAGCTAGCACCCTTTAAAGATATATATATATTTTTAAATTAGACCTTGAAACTTCATAAATTGTAAATTATACAACTTTCAATAAATTAAAGTCTCAACAATATTTTACTAAATAAGAAAATCAACATCGAAGATGTAGGTCCCTACGTAATGGTTATTGAAGTTATGAAAATTGGGTGGAGGGAAAAAATAGTTATGTATAAAAGAATCAATATGTTCAGTTGAATACTTAATTAGAAGTGAAACTATGAAGACATTTATAACCTATAGATCACCTATAACTATCGAATTCACCGAACATTGCAAATGAAATGTCATAAGTGGATATCATATGGAAGAAGAGGAGGCAGGGACTTGGAACCCTTGTACGTCTTGGCATGCCTTAGCACTTGGCACATCTTAGCTTGTTTGACATGTCTTCATACTATCTGGCACATCTTAGCTTGTTTGACATGTCTTCGTACTATCTGGCACATCTTAGCTTGTTTGACATGTCTTCGTACTATCTGGAACATCTTAGCATGCCCTAGCATTCCCTAGCACACCTTGGCAATCATGACCTCACAACTAGCATTGCATTTTTCCATGACTTGGGAAACTTACATTCACTATAACACCTTGGCACTCCCTAGTTGTCATGCCCTCTGTTATCCTCCATAATGTCCCAGGTTGATGAAGAGATCAATCGAGGTAACCACATACCAAGCTTTTAGTTTGGTAGCTAGCCCTACCAAACCAGAGAGGGCTCTCTCTATGAAATCACAGCCAAGAGAAGACTGGAATGTAAAGGATTTTATGTTATATAGCTAGGGTCAGGTGGGTTTTGGAAAATTTAGGGACTTGGAACTCTATCCACCGGTGTCTTATCTGGCAGGGACTTTGTCTAGGGGGCAAGGACTTGGAACTCTATCTAGGATAAATCACATAACAAGGATGACAGAATCTCCCTAGAATAGAGTACCTCCTACCTAGAAGAGTGTCTACCTAGAAGAGTGTCCCCTGCTCAAAATATAGGACCCTTCTCTACTGTGCACTTTTCTTAAAGATAAATATGTGCATAAAATAGTACTAAGAAAAGCACCTAAATTAAGAAAACTAAGCATCTAAGTCAAACTATAAAAGTATTATAAATATGGCTATATAAGTTTGGGAAACACTAGACAAGCATGCTTTCATACAACAACAATAAGATGCCTAAAATCGATGTGATTCTTTTATTGTTGCTATACCCTCACAACGAAACTGGAATCTATAGCATGTACCCCAAGGCTATATGCATTTGTTGAAGGTGTATAATGAAATGATCTATTGAGATGAGGTGTTATTGAAGGAGAAACACCTTCAGAACAATAGATAAAGTCTATTGTGAATTCAGCCCATTTGCACACAGACCAAGGCTGCTACTGGGTACACTTCTCCGCTGAATGGAAACTACAATGTATTGTATTGTTGCTAAAGGAAAAACACCTTTAGTGCAACACGGATAAAACTCTAACTGATATTGTCACTATGGCCTCAGTTTTCGATGATCTCATCAATATAGATAACAACTTCGATAATTGAAAAACCAAAAGGTGAGATGCATAGATAATTTAAAATGATAGATTTGGGCATACTTTATTATTATTTAAGATGCTAGTATAGAAAATGCAAGGTAACTTGCTGCATCTTTATGTCACAGTCCAAGGATGTGAAGAAATACATAAAATATTGAATAGCATGGTATAAGTCGATGGGGGGTTATTTTGAAATGGGAATGAAATTCTCCTTGTGCGGGTTCTAATCTAGTGGGTATAACTTTAAATAAGAAACTGATAGTTATGGGGTTGAAATTGTCTCACAATTCATGAAAAGTCCCAAATTTGTTCACTAGAAAGAAGTAGAGTGAGCCGTCACACCCTATTCGCAAAAGGATAACTTGAAATTAGTAGGGCATATTATTTCTCATATTCTTGTACGTGTGTGCTTTGAAAAGATAACCACATCCAAAGACTCAATAACAACTCTGGTAAAGTTTATAGATGTGAAGAACTTCTAAGAAAACCCATTGCTTAGTGACAATTGAGCGAGCAATATGTCAAAGGATTCAATCTTGAACTTTGTCATAAAAAGGAAGTTGGGGTATCCAACATCTTGCCAACAAACCGACTCCAACCATAATGTGAAAGGTAGGTTAACTGCGAAACCTCTTTACCACTTTTTATTATTGGTCCCTCTTGAATTCCAACAGGTATCTAGCTACTTAGATCCACAAAACTCGTGGTAGGTAAACTTTGCATGATACAATTGTGACGTGCAAGCTTGACACACACTATAGTTTCTTTCCAAAAGAGGGTAAGTCAAAATATTATGACAATCGTAACTATAATTTGATCATACAATATTGAGGTATTTCATGGAATAAATTATATACTATCAATGCACTAATGAAGAACTCAAAATAAATGAATTTCTTATTGCTACAATAGTGCCTCTTGTGATTCTCAAATAAAGCACTTAACTTGCATGGAAAAATCTTCCTAGAATAGAGTACCTCCTACCTAGAAGTGTGTCCCCTGCACAGAATATAGAACCCTTCTCTACTATGCACTTTTCTAAAAGATAAATCTGTGCATAAAACAGAACTAAGAAAAACACCTAAATTAAGAAAAGTGAGCATCTAAGTCAAACTATAAAAGCATACTAAATATGGTTGTATACAATATTGAGATATTGCATGGAATAAACAATATACTATCAATGCACTAATGAACAAATCAAAATAAAAGAATTTCTTATTGCTACAATAGTGCCTCTTGGGATTCTCGAATAAAGCATCTAACCTGCATGGCAAAATCTTCCTAGAATAGAGTACCTCCTACCTAGAAGTCTGTCCCCTACTCAAAATATAGAACCCTTCTCTACTCTGCACTTTTCTTAAAGATAAATCTATGCATAAAACAAAACTAAGAAAAACACCTAAATTAAGAAAAGTGAGCATCTAAGTCAAACTATAAAAGCATACTAAATATGCCTAAAATCGATGCACTTCTTTCATTGCTGCTACAACCTCATAGGAAAACTATAATCTACAACATGTATCTTAAGGCTGCATGCATCTACTAAAGGTGTAGACCGAAAGTATCTACTAAGATGAAGTATTGTTGAAGGAGAAACACCTTCAAAACAACATATAGAGTCTAATGTGCATTCAACCCATCTACACACAGGTCAATGTTGCTACTGTGTATACTTCTCCCCTAAATGGAAACTACAGTGTATTGCTGCTCTACTAAAGGAGAAACACCTTCAGAGAAACATGGATAAAATTATAACATATATTGTAACTGTGGTATCGGTTGTAGAAGTTCTCTTCAATATAGGTAATAACTTCGATAATTGAAAAACCAAAAGGTGAGCTACATAGATAATTTGAAATGATAGATTTGGGCATACTTTATTATTTTTTAGGAGTGTTAGTATAGAAAATGAAAGGTAGCCTATTACATCTTTATGTCACAGACCAAGGATGAGAATAAATACAAAAAATATTAAATAGCATGGTACAAGTCAATTGCAAGTTCTTTCAAACAAGAATGGGTTTCTCCTTATGCAAATTCTAATCTATTGGGTATAGATTTAAATAAGAAATTTATAGTTATGGGGTTGGAATTGTCTCACAATTCATGGAAAGTCCCAAAGTTGTTCACTAGAAACAAGCAGAGCAAGTTGTCAGGTTTATGAATGGGAACACCCTATTCATAGGTATATAACTTCAAATTACTTGGGCATATTAGTTCTCCTCTTCTTGTATGTGTGTGCTTTGAAAATCTAACCACCTCTGAAGGCTCAAGAACAACTCTAGTAAAGTTTATAGGTGTGCAACACTTCTAAGAAGACCCATCACTTAATGAAAATTGAGCGAGGAATATGTCGAAGGATTCAATCTTACACTCAGTGATAAAAAGGAAGTTGGGGTATCCAACATCTTGAAAACAAATCGACTCCAACCATAATGTGAAATCCAGGTTAACTGTGAAACCTCTTTCCCACTTTGTAGTATTGTTGCCTCTTGAATTCCAACAGGTATCTTCCTGCTTAGATCCAAAAAATTTGTCCCAGGTAAACTTTGCATGATACAATTGTGATGTGCAAGCTTGACACACACTCTAGTTTCCCTCTAAAAGAGGGTAAGTCAAAATATTATGACAAGCTTAACTATAATTTGATCATACATTGTTGAGGTATTGTATGGAATAAACAATATACTATCAATGCACTAATGAAGAACTCAAAATAAATGAATTTCTTGTTGCTACAATAGTGCCACTCTTGGGATTCTCCAAGGAACCACTAATTTATACACATTTGGAATCTTTACTTGGTCTGCAGAAAGATTAAGCAATGGTAGTGATCACTCTTTGCCCTCCCATGGAAGGTCTATATAGGGTCAGCAATAAATTGATTTAAAAGTGAGGTATATGCCTAAAAAAAGGAGTCTGACTCTTCAACTCTAATTTAGTGGCAAGGAAATATTCAACTGTAAATGTTTGATCTTCTACAATGTAAATTTCTAGATAAATGGTTAGCATACATCTGTCCATTGTCCACATATCCCAAAAAACCATGTATGTCTAGACTCTAGTTGTGTGTAAGAGAGGGGATATCACATAAATAATCCATTATCAAAAGAAAAAGTTAAAGCAC
>APFE030916980.1:98715-122003 GCA_000404065.3 Pinus taeda | reverse complement strand
AAAGTCCTGAGGAAAAGACTGCAGTCACAAACAATAACTGAGCAATATACCATCTTGTACATGTCCTGCTTAATTACAGCCTCTATAAAGATCGCATCCATGATGGAACATCCTCGTTTCCTCAACTTTTCGCAAAAGATCATACTTGGCTCTTCACCTTTGCATCTTTCACTACTAGTATTCTTTCATAAAATTCTTTGTTCGTTGCTCTGACTTGTCTCGCCACCAGAATTCGTCCATGAAACTCCTTCCCGTGCAATGAAGCAATGGCAGCCTCCACTTCTGATTGTGAGGCTAAAGAAACAAAACCAAAGGCACGAGGCACTCCATCTTTACGATTATAAACGACTTTTGCACCTGAGACATTCCCATTTTCACTAAACAAATCTCTCAGGGTCTCCTCCCATTCTGTATGCTACAGCAACAATCTCAAATTCTCGCATGATGTTAGTGAATTCTAATATTTCTTTAGTACTTCCAGGATTACCGCCAGAGGGTGTGCTCTGCAATGAAAAATATATATATCGAAACAGACCATGCTCCTCTGTCAGAAGAGTTGCGAGGAAACAGAATGTAAATGAACACAGAACATCATCATCAGTTATAAATGCTACTGCCCAGGCCTCGCTCTTTGAAACTAAGAAGCTGCTGTCAGAAACAATACGAACATTGTGAAGTGCTGAATCTGCCAGTCAAATGGTGATGCAAAACGTTTGCCATCAAATTATTAGATGGAAAACTCTCTGGTAATTCCTCTGGCAAAACGTGGAGCATTTGATGTTAATGACACCCATTACTTGTCTTCTAGGAACGATGGGAAACAAGATGACCATGATATGTATGAATACAACTTAAATGATATGTTGACTAATGGCATATCTCACCATGCCCATATATACAGTCACTTCACAGCAATAGGCAGAACAGAAGTCCCTGGTTATGTTAATTCTCTGTTTGCAACTCCTGATAACACACCGGAAGACACTACTAAAATCTTTGAGGCAATAATTGACAAAACAGCTGGAAATAGCACCATATCCCATCCAGACCCAAAATTTTCATGCCCTTCACTGAATCATGCTAGTTTGGTGACGGACAATACTGAAGAGTTTGCAGGGAGACTTCTGCCAAAGCTCTTGAAATACATTACAGTGTCTGTAGATGCAATACCTGTAGCTTCTAATGGCCAAACAAAGAACATTGCTGGAATATCTGAAACAACATCTGCCCACACTGGTAGCAGTGACATTTAGCTTTCAAATAAGGGTGTCAAGAAAATGTGGGTCCGTGGAAGATTAATTGGAGGTGAAAGGCAATATGTATGATATGCTCCATCACAGGCATCACATATTAGAAGACAATCAGCGCACTCATCAATACCACAGGCTTTGCAAAGACTATCATCTGTACCTGATGAAGGAGGGTCACACTGCTTATTTTGTAGGCAGGGGCTTACAATATATCTGAATTATTCTTTTCAAGGTTCCTTTTTATTGTCTCCATAAACTATCCAAGCAAGATTATGAAGACCATAACGTATCATTGTCTCTATTTGCAAGTGTTGCATCTTTATAACCATCCGTGTACCATCTTTCAAAATACCACCATGAACTTGTGCAATTGATACTGCTGCAATTGGTATTTTCTCCACATAGCTTTTTTCCTCTGATTGCTAATGATATTCTGAATTGTGCTTGTGCAGGGATAGGAGCTTTGAAGTCGCTACCAGTTGAAGAGCTGAAGATAAATTACATAATATAAAAAGCAACATTTAAATGATTTCTTCTTCAAAACCCTGTTTTGAAGAAGAATCAATCTCTGACATGAGACGGAGTCTAACACCAGCCACTCGAAGAAGTCAAGAGTATATCGAATCGTTGGTCTTTCACCACCTTCGTGGCATGCCATAAGTGTGACCCATTTCAGCATGCAAGGGTCCCGAGGTTCTCCTCTCTCTATAGCTACCTGTGGAGTGAGAAGAGGGATCATCTCTAGAGAAAATGAGATAACAAAGGCACCATACCCAAAAATTTCGGGTTTTCCTGTTCTGACTCTAGTTAGTTTCCCTTTTGGATTGGCAATTACAACCTCGCTCCAATTGAATATAGTAGGTTGCAAACACTCTACGATGGTTTGAATTTGAACCTTTGTGAGAAAATGTAGAGCTGCACTACCACATAGTCGTGCAACAGTGAACCCGATAACTTTCAAAGGAAGTCTTGCTATGGTTTTAATGTCAATTCTCCCATATTTAAGAGAAGTTTCGTTAGAATAATGTTGTATCAGATAGGTGGCATTGGTTTCACCACCTCGCTTATGCCCATACAGAGAGATTTCCACCCCATGGCATGGAAGTCCAGTCAAGAAGTAAATTTCATTAGCATAAATGATAAGCCTATGGTCTCCAGCTATGAAACATTCTCTTGAACATTCCACTTGCCCACCATCCATTCTAGCAAGTCTAATTGGGCTTTCACGCCCGAAATGGTGAAAAACTTGTACGTGCCATAATTTTTCAATGCGTGTATGGTCTTTGGATGGTTTAGAGTATCTATGTCTTTCTCTTCATGTTCAAATTCTCTCCATTCCATTTTTGCGGCTTAAAACCCTGCAAATGAACATAAAAGATCATTAGAAACAATCATGGTAAAAATTAGCAAGAAATTTGGGTGTTTTCTATTTTATTTTTGTACCCTCGGTGCTGTGCACGGCTGACTATGCTAAACGGTGTGAATGTGCACAGTTATCTCCTTAGAAACCCCGCATATCGTGGTTTTTAATGTAAAAAATATGGTCGATGTGCGCAGGCCCAATATGGGTGAACTGCGCACATTGAAGGCAATTTTCAACTTGAAAACTCTCCCCAAAAGATACAAATCCGCAATGAAATGCTAAATAAAAACTATGAAATCGAAGATGTCAGAGAGATTATCTACTTGGAAAAGGCGTCTCACAATTTCTTCCAACGATTTGCCTAGAATCTACCTCTGAAGTTTTTGGTGAAAATGACCTTTATCACTCTCAAAACGTAAAAAACACAAATGATAAAAACTTTTTACTTTTTTTGGGTTTCTATAATTTTCTAGGCCTATTAAAATATGATTTTTTGCCTATTAACCTTTAAAATCCAAATTTATAACATTTTTCACTATATTTTTTAGCAGAGATAATTATTTTTAGTTTAAGTGTGCAGATCACAGGGTATTTACAGAAAACAAAACATTTTGGCAATGAGTATATTTTTATCATTTTTTTGAACTCGTTGAAATTTACGATAAAAGTGAAACCAAGGACTTCTATTTATGCCCTTTTCAGAATCTTTAAACACGAAAATATCGCTGAGTACTTGACTGTTCGGACTCATAAAAGTAAATGAACAATCGCCTATTCAATATAAGTTTACTGCTTTTATGGACTGAACTAGACTATTTATGAAAAAGGTATAGGTTGACTAATCATAGTCAATAGAGTTCTCTCATGCATTATTTTACCCTTTTTCGGGCTCGAGGCACTCAATTTATGAAAAAGGACACTTTGTAGTTTACTTATGTTTCTCGTGGCCCCCTAAAACTGAAAAACACTGAGATTTACTTTATCCGGGCTCGTTAAAACTTAAAAGAGTTTTCTTTTTTGTGTATTTCCAAACTCTTTAAACATGAAAACGACATTAAGTTACCCCTTCATTGGACTCGTAAAACTTAAAAAATGTAGGACTCGTTAAGCATGACGAGACTAAATCACCCTTTCCTAGAGTTTGTTAAAAATACTTCGAAGGACTCATCCGAAGGATGATATTACAGGATAGGCATATGTTATCCTCCTCAAGCTTGTAAAAAATAAAGAGGTACTTTCCAGTAATGGTGGGCGGGAAGTGGGAAAGAACCTTTATTTTGTATTGTAAAAGGTAGTATGTCGCTCTTGAACATGACAATCCGTCACTCTTTATGTCCGGGTAGGGGAATCCATTTGTCGCTTAGCTGACCATACCTCATTGAAAGTCTTTAGTTGGTTTGGGTATTATTTTTGAGTCAAATGTTTCCAATTCATCATATCATGTCGTTGATATGTTCAAGAGAAGTCCAACCCATGTCAAATTACTTTGCCAGTCACAGCCTTCAGTTGCATCGACCATCCTTGAGTCAGTCCTGGATTACTCTAAATTGTTATTCTTCAAAACTTGACATCAATTTCATGTCGTAGTCCCTCCTGCGACAAATTGCTTCCTATCGATTTCAACTCACTATCTAAAAATTTGATCTAAAAACCTTCTGTACCTTGGAGCCTGCATACCTTAATGGTAGGTTTCTCGCCTTCAATGACAAGTTCTCATCATTGACCTTTGATCGAATGATTCTATGAGTGTTCGACATCATCACATCTATTCACACTTCGTAGATTGTATTGGAAGTACCTTGAGATCCATTGTCATTATTGGTGGTTTCTCTCGGACTTGTTAACAGTTCACATCATTGACCAGTAATCAAGGGGTTTTTACCATGTTCGACTACAAGACATTCACTGGCATGGCTAGATTCATACTATGGATAGAGATATGGAGATCAAGACCCTGGATCTAGTTTCATTCATCCAAGTTGTGTGCAGTTATTAAATATTCATGATTTTAAACATAGATCCATTGATGGTTGCATCCATACTATGTCACATATTGACATGGATCTTCATATGTATATCCGTACTAGTTCTTTGAGACATTTATACTCTGAGTATGGGAATTCCTACCTCATCGATGATTATATATTGCATTGTAACGTCTATTTGATTGTTTCAGGTCTCCAATTGCAGTCTCTAACCCAAACCTTGGCATGATAAAGTGCTTCAGTCATCAAACATCTCTTCTGACTTTGCACTTTAGGGAGCAATCTATTACATGTCATTTTGTCGCATTAGGCAAATGATCATTGCTTTGGATCTTTCACTATCCACAAATGTGTCTAAAAGCATTCCCTTGCAAAGTTAGAATCCAAATTATCCCAAAGAAAGTGGAATTTCTGGATCCCATGGTTCAAAGCCCTGTTTTTGGCTTCCTGCGTAATTCCCTAGTCAATTTCTATGCATACGGAGAAGAGTCCATTAAGAACTGTGCATAAGTATGCATTGTCTTACACTGTGACATGCGAACATGACTTAATGCATGTAAAAATAAAAAGTAAAGTCTAGAAGCGTTGTTGTTCGTATCTAGTCCAACCAACAAGCTTCAAATGGTTTCCTTTTTAGTTTTGATCCCTCCCAGCATGGAGCAACTCCCTCTCTTTGTGGAATACCTATCCCACCATTAGTGGATCTCATCCCTTAGAAAATGGATCCCAAACTTCCCACTCTTGGCCTATAAAGTTGACCCAGGCCTAAGGATTGAGGAGGACTGTTAGAAGTATGCTTATGATGCAGGAACAAGGTTGGAAGGCTATTCATTCAAGGAGAGAGTTGGAGATTGTGGCAAGGGACTTGCAACATCAAGGCTTCATGGTTGTAAGGATATTCTCCATTTTATTAATATAATGACAATTGTTATTTCTCAATTATATCTTTGTTGATACAATTTGTAGGATTCTTTGATCACCTAAATAGATTGTTATATGTTGGCTGCTTTAATCTTGTGTTTGTTTCTGTCTATGCACATCTCCTTCAGGACATCATGGAGAAGCTATGGGAAGTGACAGGAGGATCTCTAAAGAAACGAGGAGGAGAGGATGGTCAAAATATTTGAAGGGGACTTCATCAATCATTTCGATTAAACGAAAAGTGGCCTCTATCGTAGTATTTGTTTCAGTGAATCATATTCTAGAGAAAAGTAGCAGTTCCTAGTTGTTTGTTACTAGATTTCTCTGGAGTCTAGGGAGATCACTCTTGTCTGTAAGAGAGATAAGTCCACATAAGAGGGTGACCATATTTTTTAGCATCCAGCTTTGCAGTTGCTTTGGGACAAGCAACATTTGGGAGGGGAGGACTGTAATTTCCCTTCCTAAATATTTTGCGAAGGAAAAATCACAGTTTTGAATTTTTTTTCAATTTTGGGGCTTGAAGTAAATATTGGGAGAGACACATAGGAAAAGGGGGTCAAAATCCTTTCCTTAGTGGAATGTGGGGGCCACTTCCCACAAAATATGAAATTCTTGGTGAAGGAATTCGAATTGCTTAGGAGGGGGATCGAAATTGTTGATGGAGAGGCCCACATGAGGAGAGGGATCAACAACTATAAATAAGAGGAAGGCAATATCATTTCGGGCTTTTGACAAATTGACAATAGAACCAAGTTCTCTTGAGTTGTTGAGCGAAGACAACTAAGTGTTGTTCAAGACTAGGGGATTCAAAGCAGAGATCTTCACTCTAGCTTCAGTGGACTTCGAGTGCCACTCTAGGGGAGACATCTTTACACTTCAGAGTTTTTATGGGAGGAGTTTGCAAGCACAACCAATCATCACGTGGGGAAGTTGGGACACAAAACAGAAGTACACATTTCTTGGGAGATCCATCTTGTGCTGGGATTCGTTCCGGGAGTGCGGGTTGATTTCTCTTGGTATTTGCTAGATATTTCATGTAAATTGTGGGGTTGACCTAGGGCTATCCATTGTGCCAAGTTTGCCTATGCTTGGCCTGTGTAGAGGAGTTTCTCGATTGCGCAGTTCATAGAAGGGAGCTAATAGTGGGGAAGAATTGACTGAGAGTTTGGAGTTGGGCTTTCTAGGATGTACAAGGAGTATTGAGGGATTCTTCCCATCATTTTGGAGGAGATTCAATGGTTGAATTCCAATAGCATGAATTACCCAGTTAGTGGAGGAGCTCACAAGAATTAGGGGTGAATCTAGAGGGTTGGAATTAGACCAAACTGCTTATGGGTTTTTATGGGTATTTGGGGGAGAGGGCCCGGATAAATTTACAAAATTTTCAAGGTAGTATTCAGGCCAAAAATCCCTTTTTGTTTAGCAGTGTGTTTTATTAATTGACTCGTAATTTTCACAATTTTGTGGGTTTTTTGGGTGGTTAGTCTGAGGAAAATTTATTTCTATGTTTGGTTGAGTATTTTTGGGAGAAGTTATAGCTGCATTTTTAGGTGATTCCAAGCACTACAAAGGATCATTATAAACATTTCCAGTGTAGCAACAATTGCCAGTTTCTGGGTTTGCGCATAAGAATATTGAGCCAAAGTTCCTAGCTCGTGGGGTCGTTTCTTCCACCTGGGTTTGCTCCGGCTTGCTTATTCAAGCCTAGGTGCACTTGTTCCTTGCCATATGTACTTTTGCTAGTTCATAAAATAATAAATTAGCTTAACTTATTTGCCTAGTTTCTTGGTGTTTTGATAATACATGCATATTTGTGATTTTATTTGCTATAACCTAGTTCATTTTTTCAGAAGAAGCTATAACCTAGCTCATATATATGTTATTAACTATAAATTTCAATTTGGAATATTACATACCAAAATTCTAATTTATATGGCTATATTATTTAATTTCATCTAAATCAATCCAATAAATAGCATAATTCATTTGAAATTGTTCACATTAATTAACCACATACGAATAGAAGAGAATAAAATTTTAATATTATTAGTGAGTCTATGCATTTCAGGTTCTCCACGGTCTGTATGGAACTGTCAAATATTAACTATTGTGCTATGTTATTGAATTAATGTTTTGGAGTCGATCTTTACTCTTAATGGACATATTTGCAATGTGTTTGAAACACTGATATTTAAGTGTGACATCACCTATAGCTATGGAGAAGGCACTATGTTTGAGAGCAACCTAATTTTATTATTTGATAGTATTATTCAATGCATAAAACCAATATGAATTTAAAATCTCTTTGTATGGCCATCTTGACTAAATAAATGGGCCCCTCCAATGCCGGCAAGACATAATATTGGATCAATGTTACACTTGTTGGGAATAGACAAAGACTTACCTCCAACAAAATTGGTAGAAGGGGCGTGGCCGTAATATTTAGCCTTTTCACTGCTTCTTGTGTTATGAAGGCTACATTTCATTCGCCAACTTGATGGGACGTATGGAGGTTTACTAAGCTCCATTCCCACTAAACAATCGGCCAAAATGGAACATGGATCACACAGTTCTACATTTCTAAATGCCCATTCTGTACTGGAGATGTACACAAGATCGCCGCCATTCATCATTTGGGTCTCTTTACATGGGATAAAGTCATCCTGGACTGGAATAGATCCTCCCCCGTCTGGAAGACCGCAGAACAAATCGGCCTGCCGCCTCCCTTAATCCATGTCTGGTCACAAGTTCTTTCGTCGTTGCTGGTCTCTGGAATTGTGCGTAGCGGTCCTTCTGACCACCTACACTGGTTCTCTACCAGTTCCACTGTCGCCATCAGTGTCAAAGACATTTACACAGATCTCATCTCCACGCTGGCCCCAGTTTCTGCTCCAGTTTTTCGCACATCTTTTTGGAAATCTGGATGCTCGCCAAGGATGATTTACTTTGCTTGGCTCCTCTTCAACAACAAGAACCTGACCTGGGACAACCTGAGAAAACGGTCATGGCATGGTCCCAGCAGATGTTCCATTTGTGAAACAGATGAAGAGACAAATCTCCATATCTTCTTTTGTTGCCGGCCCACTCAGGACTTATGGTATGAACTTGCCCGTCTTTACAGTTTTCCTCATGTTGCCTTCGACACTGTGCAGGTTGCTTTCATCTGGTGGTCTTCTCAATGTGCAAAACGCCGCCCACTTCTCATTATCACTGTATGGTTTATATGGTGTTGGCGAAATCACAGGATTTTTGACTCCATAAATGCTCCTCTCCACTCCATTCTGCCCTGCATATGTTCTCTCTATGATTACATCAGTAACAGCACATAGATCAATCGGGGCACTTTCTCCTCTGTCTCTATTTTCAATGGTTAGCCTTCAGCTCTCCTACAGGATGATCTTTATGCATCACAACATTCTGGACTTTGTTTCAGTTTCCATATATGTATTTTCTTTTAACACTCTATGTTCCCACTGAACTTCCTATGACATGCAGCTTTTTCTTATAAAAAAAGTCGGAGGAAGAAAATACAAGTCGAATAAAAAAGGGTAAAAAAATTGAAGTGCGGGCATTTCTGTTCCACAGCTCCATGACAAAGGTCGATGAGGAGTTGTCCCTTAAAATAACACCTTTGATGTATATATAGCTTTCGCCTCAAAACAACAGTAAGATAGAATGCAAATTGAAGAGCTACAACATGTCCCTAGGGTTAATAATCATTCTTCCATTTTTATAATTGACTTTGTTAATATTGATGAGGTTATGTTAGATTTCAAGCTGTTGTGGTTATTTTTTGGAGTAGCACGATCCGGATTATCCACAGTATTGTGTTTATTTTGTCGACGTTTCAAACCCCGAAGAGGGTCCATCATCAGGGCTAAGATAGAATATGAATGATAGTTCCTTGAGAGAAGAATTTTGACCACAGTATAAATAAACCTAGATCTTGATTTATAAAGACGCCGACCCTTATATATGAATTATTTTATTTTTTATTTTTATTATTTTTATTTCACTTTATTATAGTAATTTTGGTTTAATTATTCAAATTATTTTTCTTTTAATTATTTCAATTGTTTTCTTATAAATTGTAAAGTTTATTTATATAATGGAGAAAAATTTTATTATTTTTATAATTAGTTTGATTTATTTTATTAAAGTTGATTTTTTAAATTTTATTTTTATTTATTACTCCATACCTAATTACATGTATAATAGAGATTATAGGTTAAGTTTTATATGTTTTTAAATTTTATTTTACTTTTCTTATTTTTATTTTATAATTTAACCTAAGAATTTTTTAAAATATTTTAATTGATATACTTAATTCATAATTAGCTAATTAATTAAATTAATTTGTAATATCTTAATTGTTTTTATTTTTATTTTAGTTTAATTAATCCCTAAGTATAATAATTAATTTAAATTTTAATTAGATGTAGTTTATTAATTTTTATTTTATTTTTTAATTTTATATAATATATATATTAATATATAATATTTTTTTTTTCAGAACAAAAATCATATTTTTATTTTTATATTGATGAAAATATCAATTTACATATAACGGTTTATAATATCGTAAACCCAATATCTATCATAGTATAGATCAGATCATAGCAAATTATAACATGCTGAAGTCCAGTGCCATAGAGGCATAGAGATCAGATTAAAGCAGAACAATTTAGGCTGAAGTGCAGTACCATAAAGGCAGAGATAACATAGGACATTACAATGAAAGCCGGATGTTCAAAAAATATTCGAGATGGCATTGCATATTAATGAAAATGGAAGCCTAATTTCCCAGATAGTCAAGGAAAGCCTTGATGCTGAGCAAGATGGATAGTTTTAATTAATTTCATTCCTAACTACTTTTTTATTCTTATTTTATTTTTATTATTCTCCAAATTCTTCAATGCTTAATTTTATTTAACCCTAATTGTCGATGAACCACACTAGTTGGTTCGAAATGCGTCGACAAAAGTATTTTTCATGTGATTTACGCCGAAGCTCTTATTATAACTATGATGGATCACAAAAGCCTCAATTCTACAATTAATTTTCAGTTTAATTATTCGACTAATTCTAATTAATTTTAATTGGAATTAATTTAATTAATTAAAATTAATTTTATTTAAATATCTATTTAAATTAATTAATTAAATATGATTAAAATAATTAACTTATTATTTTAATTAATTTTAATTTTCAGTTATAATTATTTGGAACTAATTAATATATTAAATTTAAATTAATTAAAAATTAATTTTAATTTAATTAATTAATTTAATTATTAAGATTTAAAATAAAATTAACTTAATTAATTTTAATTAATTTAATCTAATAAATTTAATTTAATTAATTCTAATTAAAATTAAATTAATTAATTTTATTAATTTTGAAAATCCCTGATACTATGCTTCTAAAGGCTTGGAGGGGTTTATTTGTCTAATGAGGTTTTCTTTTCGGATTTAAATGTTTTAAGAGGAAGGAAGGAAAGTCAAGTCTTCTTTTTTATTTTAACCTGTCTAATTTTAAGTGTGTTTTTTGCCAAATATATACTACCTAAATATATATTATATTATTGTTGGTCTATGTGAATACTCTTCGTACTATGAAAAGTTTGTAGTTGATAGGTATTTTAGCTCATTTTTTTTATATTTCTATTAATACAATTTTTTTTAATGTTTATGGGTCTTTGCGTTGTAAAGGAATTCCTAGATGTTAAGTCACCAGTTCAATTCCACCCCTATTATAGTGTTTTAACTTGTAGTAGATAGGTATTTTAGCTCATTTTTTATATTTCTCTTATGCATATTCTATTAATACAAAATTTTTAACGTCTCTGGGACATACCTCACCAATGTCAAACTTACAAAAGAAAATACAATCTTTCACATTTCATATAAATTGATTTTATTATTTAACAATTTAAGTAATATAATGTTTACCTTTTATAAAATTAACATAATAAAAAGTAATTAAATATATTATTTTATATTTTTTTTAATTCAATAAAAATAATATTTTTTTATATATATTCTATAAAATTATTATAACTTAAATATTGAGTTTTCAACCTAGTTGTTAAATTTTAATCTATTAATTTATTGACCAAGATAAACTCTTAAGAATCGTACTCAATTTTAAATTTTATGTCAAGAACAAAAACTTATTATTTAATGATGCCATTTCAAGCAAATGGATGGAAATGAAAGAATCTGCTTTGACCCTTTTTTCTACCTTCCGAGAAAAGATCCAAAGTCTAAAAAAGACTGCAAAGGAGTAGCAGTCCCGAAAAATAAAGCAGGAAAATCAGGAGCTTTTAAATATCCAAAAGGAATTGGATTCCTTCATCGCATCTTCCTCCTTTCACAGCTTGTCTTTCGAAAAGAAGAACCATATCAGGGTACTGGAAAAAAGGAAACATATTCTCCTTCTCAGGGAAGAAGCATCTTGGAGGCTAAAAAGTAGAGCGCTCTGGCTAAAGGAGGGGGATCGAAACACAAAGTTTTTTCACAACTTTGCAAATGCTAGGAGGCGGAAAAATTCTATATGGAAGATTGAAGATGGAAATGGAGGTTTCCTCTATTCCCATAATGATATCGCTGGCGAAGCATCAAGTTTTTTTCAAAAGCAGTATAAAAGGAATCAAAGTAATGCAAATGACATGTTATGGGCTGCAAAACTAATGCCAGTAATGTTTGACGAGCCCGCATATGAAAACTTTATTAAATCGGTCTTAGAAGAGGAGCTCCTTGCTACCATAAAATCTTTTAAAAAGGACAAGAGTCCTAGTCCTGATGGCTGGCCCATCGAATTATTTATGCATTTCTATGACATGTTCAAACTGGACCTACTGAGAATGGTGGAGGCTTCTCGTATATCTGGAAATATTCACTTTGCATTATCATTCACTTTTATTGCTCTTATCCCAAAAAAGCAAAGAACATATTCCTTTCAGGACTACAGGCCCATCGCTCTTTGCAATACTCTGTTCAAAATCATCTCTAAAATTATTGCGGAGAGGATGAAACCTATTTTAAATCTCTTCATCACTAGGGACCAGCATGCCTTTTTAAAAGACCAGAATATTTGGGATGTTGTCGCTCTGACACAGGAATGTCTCTTCTCCATGTTGTCAAACAATATCAAGGCGACTATTTTAAAGATCGATTTGAAAAAAGCCTACGATTGCGTGGACTGGGGTTTTCTTAGAATCTTGTTGGCAAAAATTGGATTAAGATCAAAAGGTATCGAGTGGATAATGGCGTGCGTAGAAAATGTAAACTACTCTGTCATCATCAATGGTATACCCTCACCTTTTTTTACAGCTGAGAGGGGACTTCGTCAGGGCTGCCCTCTCTCTCCGCTGCTCTTTATTTTGGTTATGAATTCTCTAAGCTTACAGTTCAACAAAGCAGCTTCTGAGCAAATATGTAGGCCGGTCAAGATCTGCAAGGACATCTTCTTATCCCACAATCTCTGTGTTGATGATATTCTCATCTTCGCCATGCTATGCAAAGCCTCATGGTCATGTCTTCACAGCATCCTTCAGAAATTTCAGTCAGCCTCCGGAATCCTTATAAACAAGGAAAAATCAAAGTTATATCATAATGAGACTAATATGGAGCTTGTCTTATGGATTACTTCTTTGTTTGGCATAGGAGCAGCGTCGATTGGAAATGGCATAAAATACCTGGGTTTCTCCTTAAGGAAAAAGGGAACAAAAAAGGGGACTGGTCTTGGCTTGTTGATCGTTTCTACAATAGGATTTCTGGATGGGAATCGAGGCTTCTTTCACTGGCAGGCAGATTTATTCTGGTTTAGGCAGTATTATCACAGTTGGCGATTTACTGGACTCATCTCTTTTATCTACCTGCTTCCATTATCAAAAAAATGTGCTCATTAGCTACAAATTTTTTATGGGGAGGAAAAGCCTGCCAATCAAAATTTCATTTGGTTAAGATGGATGACATATCTAGGTCGAGAAAGTCTAGAGGATGGGGTTTGTTGGACATGAGGTCTTTTGGAAATGCCCTCCTTTGCAAATCTCTTCTCAGGGGAATTTTTGGCAAGGGTCCATGGAGCTTGTTTATCAATAGAAAATACTTAAAAGACAGAAGTATTGAGTATTGGTATAGAAGGAATTCCTTGGGGATTAAAAGAGGGTATGCCATATGGCATAGTCTCAGAAAGAACCAGTCTTTCTTTATGGCTAACTTGTGCTGGAGGGTCTTCACGAGATCAAGCATCCTCATAGGTTTTGATTCCATCATGAATGGCTTGACCTCTCCTCTTCCTCATGCTCTGATATCTTTTTTTCACTCAAGAGGCATTTTCACGTGGGATAAACTGATAAAATCATGGTATTTTACATCTCCGGTCTGGAAGGATGAAGTGGACCTTCATATGCTTCCTTCCATCTTTTCTATTTGGAGTTCTGTTCGGCATGTTTTACAGGGATTGGCTATTCGTCGCTCCGGCACAAAGGATGTTCTTGCATGGAATCTGCCTCGCTCTCCATTACTTGTCCGCGTAAAGGATTTGTATGTAGCTCTTTCCTCAGGGCCAGCGATCTCCGATCAACTAATCTTTCCTCTCTCATTATGGAAAGTCTCTTGCCCTCTTAAGATGATCCTTTTCACGTGGCTTCTCTTTCGGAATAGAAATCTCTCTTGGGAGGTGCTTCAAAAGAAGGGGTGGCAGGGTTCGAGCCACTGCGTTATGTGTCTGAATGTTGTTGAGACAAATTATCATATGTTCTTTCAATGTCCCGCTTCACGTCAAATCTGGTATGAAATTTCCATATGTCTTGGTTTTCCTCACCTTGTTTTTTCCTCTGTACAGGGCGGTTTTAGATGGTGGAGTGATCAGATAGCTCCTTGGCGCTCTTTGTTTACTCTGGTTCGTTGGTCCTTGTGGAAATGGAGAAATGAATCCATCTTCCAAAACTCCAGGCAGGCATTGTCATCTCTTCTGCTTGGCATCAAGGCTAATCTTGATATTCTCGGTTGAACGGGCATACTATCCCTGCCTCATTATCCATTTTGTTGTTTCTTACCATGTGTTAAATGGTCAGTTTTTTGAGGAGATTCTCGTTTTTTTATTCATGATGTAATGTTTTGCAATCTTTGCCAAATATGGACCTGTATCTTCAGTTCTCAAGATCTGGTTTTTTTGATAAGGGATCATTTTGCACCCTACACATCTTGGATCTTCTGGAAAATTATGGCTCTTTGGATCTCTTTTATATGGATCTCTCTATGTAATCAGACAGTTTTTATATTATCTTAATATAAAGAAAATGTGGTTTTTCTTCTAAAAAAAAAAAAACATTTAAAAAAATATATTCTATATAATCATAATTAAAACTATTTCCAATGAAATTATTTACATTTTAATATTATTTTTATTTTTATTGATATTTTTTTTTTCAAAAAATACTATGTTAAATATTATACTAATCACAAATTTATTTCTCATCTAAAAAATAATCATTTTTAATTTTTGTTTTAAGTTTGGCAATTCGTATTACATTAAATGTGAATTATATAGATAAAAAAAATAATTGCCACTAATTTGACTAACAAATTCCAAACCAATAACATAATTTTTAGAGACTTGATATTGTTAAGATCTTGTTTAACTAAAGCATATTGTAAATAGAAACTTATAAAACCAAGCGAGCTATATCAGACGTTGATATACATCAACATCCCAAAAATTAATACATTATTTTTATATTATAATTTAAATTTAAATACTCCACCATTACAATTTCACGGTTGATAAAGAACACATTACATTTATAATTTAAATTTAAATAATATTTGGAAATTGTCCATCACTTAGCATCCTAGGTTAGACATTTGTACTCTCCACAACATACCAGAGAACATAAAAGTGGGAAGTGAATTTTTAGGAACGAGATTAGGGCGAGCACATTTCGAGGCCAAATTAAGTATGTCGTTTACTTGGAGAGTGACATTTATAGCTTTATTTAGTTGATAACTCTGATGCTCCTATAGCTAAGTGAGAGTAATAGCCTCCTTTGCAATGAGAGGTTCAGATTTGCCATTTGATATAGATTCCTATTGACTAGAGGCCATATTTTGCTCAAGCTTTGATTTCCCTTCTAGAATTTTCTTTAATTTAGAATTATTCCAACCTTTTAATTGTCATTTAATGTGTTTTAATTTTTGTTGTAACCTTAACACAAAGGAGCCTTCCATGCCTTGCTTTTCCTCCCACCATTTCTTGATATTATCTTGAAAATATGTGTTGAAGCTAAAAAATTTCAAAGTGAAATGGTTGATTGCAAGGTCTTGATTGTGTATCTATGCTAAGACAGATGACGCATGGTTTGACCCATGACTTGGGAGAATGGACACCTCCGTGAAGGTGTCTCAGTTCAAAATAGATTCTGAAACTATGGAAAGGTCAAGCTTGGAGGCCACTGTTTGTTCTCCTACGCTACAATTGTTCTATGTGAACGTACCACTAACTGAATCTAAGTCTAGTAGAGACAATGTGGTTAGAAACTCTTGTAATTAGATAGAATCAACATTAAGTCACCAAACTTCACCTCTTTTTTTCTTGTAGTGACTTAGTGAGATTAAAATCCCCTCCAAAAATCTAGGGCATGGGAGTTAAGAGTTGATGCATGTGAGAGATTGAGTGGAGGAAGCTCGCCTTGTCTTGCGCATGAGTAGGCCCGTAAACGTTTGAAAGAAATCATGTTTCCAAATAATCTATCAATCATAATTGAATTGTAAGAATGTGATTAGCAATAAACCTGTTTATTACTTGAATCTCTTGGGAGTTCCATATTATGGCTAGACCACTAGAGTGTCCATGAGCATCTGTTGTTGTCACACAATAGTCTTGTCCCCATATGCTAACCATTTTTTAAATAACTTCACTGGTTGATTTAGTTTCCTATATCATTAATTAGTATATATGACTGGTCAGAGTACCATTTGTGTTTAAGAAGCCTATGTTTTCGTTTACAGTTAAGGCCCCGTATATTCGAAGATATGATCTTCATTTTGAGGGTATGTTGGCAATGTGAAACACATCCAAGGTTGTTTTAATATACACTAAGTTGACCAACATACCTCCTATTTCCCTCAAATGTCTCTCATTCATTTTGCACCCCCTTTTCTTTTCTTCTCGATGCGGCTTAGAGGATTCTTTCATGGTTTGGGCTTCGAGCTCGAGTGAGCTTGAGTTGGAAGAACTTGATGAGGTTTTAACCCCTACTCAGGGGAGATTGAAATAGGCATATCCCAACAACTTTTCCTAGTACTTAGGAAGGGTAAATGGGTATTTTCCCTTCCAAGCCTTTGTTAGATTGGGAAGGTCCAAGGCATCAAGCCCCATATAATCAATTGGTTCGAGGGCCATTTTAAGGAGTTCCAAAGGGGGGTTCTGCATATCAAAGCTAATGGACAAAGAGATTGGTAGATTCACATAAGGGGGCAACTAGGTTGGAGAGGCATTAAGAAACTGCTTAGATTCTTTCATATCCACTTTTGGTAGCAAGACGATAGGTGGGAGGTCAACGGGAATCAGGGAGGGAAAGGGGTTTGAAGGTGTTTTGGGAGGAACAGATTTCTTTATTAGCTAATGATAGTTTCCTTTTGCGGGTTTTTCTTAGGGTTGGAGTGTTTGCCACCAACTTTGGTGAATTCGTCTTCATCTTGGGCATCTGCAGTTGTCGTATTTGCAATAAAAGCCAGTAAGGGGAAATTTTGGTACAAATGGCCATACTCTTGGCAACGATGACACCTCAAAGGAATGTGCTCATAGTTAAGAGACGCTTGCTGCCAGATCTCGTCTTGGTAATAGATCTCAATATACTCTCTTAATGCTTATAAATGTTGATGTAACATGCTTACTTGGTTGCCTCTGAAGATTTCACGTAGTGCCCAAGAGTATTCTTGATGCTCACTAAGTTTGTTCTTCCCATAACTCTCTCGGTAGTGAATACATGCATATACATACCAGAGAAACCCTAAAATATTCTCGATCTAGTACAAACATCTTTGTCCAAAAGCAAAGGTAGAGTACGATGGAATTTAAAATGTAGGGACTACTTTCTAACACCCTATTTCAATCCACCAGATTGACAAAAATGATTGTAAAGAAGCCTTTTGCACCTAATTCAAGTTTAGTTTGTCCTTGTGACTTCCATTTAAGTTAGATCTATTGGGTAAGGGTTTTTACAATTGGCCAAATGCCCAAAAACTTCCCAATGAGGGCATGGTATTTCATGAACTGAATGTAACTACCAATATGTTCAAATTTGACTTTAAATTTTGGATCCAAAGTTGCCTTTGGGAGACAACTACCAGGTTGGCATCTTCCCTGGGGTGGTGACAATTGTTGGGGTTTTTATTGATTACCATCAAGATTCTGCTTAGTATTTGGAGTGGCACTGCCAAATGTTTACCTTGATTTGTTCACTCTTGCAACAACTTGACTAGAAGAAGAGGAACTGTTCCCTTCACTGGCATTTTCAATGGGAAGAACATTGGAGAGGAGATCAATGATTTAATGACTAAGGTTTTATATAGCTCTCGTTTCTCAAATCACAATTTTACATTGTAAATGAAATATTTTATTTTTCAATAATACAAAAAATATTTTTATTAAAATATATTTCTTTTTTAAACACCACATGTCAACTCTACTTAATTAATAAAGAAATACAATTTCTTTAATTAAATTAATATCAATATTTTTTAAATAACATCACTTTCATATTAAATATTAAATAAATATACATCTATCAAAAAAATAATAAACAATATTTTATTTTTAATAATAGTTAAAACATATTAAACCTTTTTAATTAATAATAATTTTTTAGGTTTTAATATCATTTTTTTATTTATTTATTTAACATTACATACTAACATCTCTTCCAAACTTGAAAAAGAAACCATAAAAATGAAAGCCTTTTAAAGTGCCTCATCCCTCACAATAAGGAACCTTTTTAAAGTGCCTCGTGAGGGAAGAAGGCGAAAAAACAAATGATTAAAGCTTTTATTGGATATTCAGATTTTTCTTAACAAACATTTAAAATAAATTTATAAAACAAAAGTCCATTGTTAATTGGCAATTAAACTAAATGTGTACCCGATACAATAAGAGATTCTTTGATAAATGCCATTCAAAAGAATTGATGAATTGACTTTTATTAAATATTTAATTGTTTTTTCTATAATATTTGATATATCAATGTATTAGTGGAAAGTTTTAGTTGTCACCTCTAGCTATATTATTTGGGTTTATGTGTAATTAAAGTTTATTTTTAAGATAGATTTGAAATATTATTTAGTATCAATAATCATCATTTGGATGAGGGGTTTAATCTTAGAAAAATATTTAGATATTTTTAATAATAATATAATCAAAGGTTGAGATTTGTTTCAAAAATAGCTATACTAATTTTGTTATTTTAATTAAATTGATTAATTATTTTCCTCAGAGTTATAATTTTTTGGACATTTGGTACTAGTAAACCATGATGTGGGGCCATCCTATTGTAATAAAGTCTATTTACAAATTAAGAATCTCCAAGATAAAGCAGAGGTGAATCTACTTAGGTAAGAAATTAGATGCATATTTTTTAAATGTATATATTTTAACTCGTATATTAGTTCTTTTTAAAAATAATGACAAATAAACATTTTGATTATTATCAATGTTTATCAATGATTTAATTTTTATAACTATGTTAATTATAACAACGTTATAATTTAATTAGTTTTTATAGTTATATTTTTTTTAAATGCAAAATGTATTATTGTTTTGGGAGTCGTCTAATGAGGCGGAGGAATTGCCCGAATGGCCAAAAGTGGCTGGAATCCGGGCAAAAAAATTTCAAAAAATATTGTAGAGGCGGTGTTTGAATCTTGTTTTTGATGGTGGAAATGGATTCAACACCATCAAAAACGTCTAGGACACCTAAAATTTTGAAGTTTAACAACTATAATTTAGACTTACAAAAATCTTTACTAGATTTTCTCTAAATATGACGGAATTCCCATAACTTTCCGAGCAACTCCTCCGCCTCGTTAAACTATGGCATTGTTTTGATGCTTATAAACATTTACCAAAACTTTAATTTATATGGCTATGCTATTTAATTCTATTTAAATCAACTCATCAAATAGCGTAATTCATATGAAATTATTCACGTTGATTAACCAACCACACCTGAGTGGAAGAGAATAAAATTGTAATATTATTGGTGAGTCTATCGTTGAGACACATTGTTGAGGCACGTTGTTGAAAAGGTTTGGGAGGACAAAGAAGAAGTATTTTGCTGCTTTGTTGACTTCAAATAAGCATTTGACACAGTCCCTAGGTATAAGTTGTGGCATAGAATGGAAGAACTTGAAATTCGTGTGCATTATAGAGTCATTGTCCATAGATTTTATGAAAAAGTGAAAGTCAAAATTATAACCTCAACGGGTATTTCAGAAAGCTTTAGAAGTGACATTGGATTCAAGCAAGGTTTCCCTCTATCCGCTACTCTTTTTGGTCTATATATTAATAAATTAGAAGAGTGGCTAAATTTGCAAGGTGGAGATGGTGTTCGATTGGGGGAGTTTGTGATAAATCTTCTTTTATATGCTGGTGATATTGTATTGATTTCTAAATCAGCCCTACAAATGCACTATTATGCTCTTGAGCATTTTTGTAGAGTAGTGGGGATGCAAGTCAATACTAGCAAGACCAAGATAATGATTTTCTCTAATAAAAGGAAGTAGAGCCATCATACTTTCTTCTTTGAAGACAATATCCTTGAAGGAGTAAATGAGTACAAGTAGCTTGGGATGGATTTCAACAACAAACTCAATTGGTAGGACTGCAGAAAGAAGAGATTTTCAGGAGGGTGGAAAGCATTATATGCTCTTCAAAACAGATGCAGAGAGGCAAAGTTATGGGATTGGAAAACTATTAAAATGCTTTTTGGACTCCTAGTTTGTTTAGTGAAGCTATATGGGTGTGAATTGTGGGCTAGCAGCATTCCCATCTCAAAATGGAAGCAAATTGGGAAAATCCAAAAATGCTTGATCATGAGCAAGTTCAAAATAAAAAGTTCAGTACCTTATGAGATAATGTTGAGTGAAACAGGAGCAACTCCCATTGAAGCAATTGCTATGGTGCGACTCATAAGATATTTAAAAAGAAATGAGCAAATAACAGCAGGTAGATGTCTTAATGTTATCTTCAATGAAGGCACGAGCGAAAGAAAGAAAACCTAGATGAAACAAAACTACACATGGATGCAAAAATGGAATATCTATCTCAATGCCTATCCCACAAATAGCAAGGAGCGAAAGGATTTTGTTATGGAGAAGTTTCATAAAAAGGTATGGGGAAAAGAGTTGGGTAGAAAGAAGAAATATTACATTGAGGAATTCAACCCTACGTGTGATCTACAACAAAAAGAGTTCATTGAGCTAGCATTTCGTGGAGGGCAAAGGTTCTTATTACTCAATTAAGGACCAACTCACATCAACTTCGGTGTGAAACAGGATGGCGGAAACGGCCTAAAGAAACTTGGGAAGAACAGGTGTGTACATTTTGCATGGGTGTGTACATTTTGCATGTCTGGGGCTGTGGAATCAAAAAAAAAAAAAAAAAAAAAAAAAAAAAAAAAAAAAAAAAAAAAAAAAAAAAAAAAAAAAAAAAAAAAATCATTTGGAATGTGATGCATTCAAAGACATTAGAGAAAGTTATGAGAACATGTTAGCATCAATACCTTGGCATTGTCTTTTTAGCGAGGGGATTGTTGGAAGGTTGGGCCAGCTCATCATCAATTTGAATCGAAAAAGGATTGAATTGCAAAAAGTGAAAAACAAAGATCTAATGCCCTCATAGAATATTTTTAGTCTCATGGACCTTAAAATGTCATTTCATTTCATTTCATATGCATTGCAAGTTCTCCACAGTCCTAAATGCAAACATAGTTCTAACAGATATTAACTTTATACTATGCTATATAGTTATTGTTTTGAAGTTCAACTTTACTCTTAATGGACAGATTCGCAACCTGATTTTATTATTTTTTTGTTCCAAAACAAAAAGGAAGAGTTTCAACAAGTAACTCATAAGGTTATCTCATATTGCAACGTGTTCATGCCACAGCTCAAACAGCTAAGTAGTAAGCCTTGTGGACATAACAACTCTTTGCTAGAATACCCAATGGATTTTTTATGGTGCAACACAAAAAGGTATATGTGCTTGTGGTGTTTGCATTTCCATGAATGAGCATCTAAAATTCAACCTTTACTGGAATGGAGGGAAAGGTACCAACAACAAAGCAGAGGCAATGGCACTTTTGGGCCTCTTATGTTTCAGCAAATTTCTAAACATACCTATTCTACATATTTATGGGGACTCCAAAATTATAATTGATCATGTCTTAGGGAAGATTTCCATAAATAACCCTTTTCTAATTGGATAGATGAAGAGAATTGAGATATTCTGGCAAGCACAAAATGGTTTCTCTATTCAGCAAGTTGACAGATCCAAAAATGAACTAGCTGACATATTATCAAAGGAAGGTCTATCACAAGAACCAGGGAAATGGTATATGGATATTATTTTGGAAAACATCACCTACAACATGGAAGAATTTCTCCTTCCAGGAAGATAACTCTGAATGTATTTTCTTTTTCTTTTTTCCCCTGTTGACGGACTGCCTCTGCTTGGCCACTGGGCATTTCACATTGTCCTCTGCGAAGTGGGGTTTTCTCCTTCACAGAGGGTGAATATCCTTTTCTTTTCAACAGGGTTTATTTTTTGCTCCAAGTATCGAGTTGTATTTATTCCTTTTACTATTACTATTACACAACTTCCATAATCTAGCTTCACTGGTCCTTCCTTCTAATGTTTTAGGGGAAGATGACTCATACTGTTATACATGAAGCTTACTATATTTGATTATTGTTTTTGATTGGCATGTTTTGCCAGACATTTGTAAGTTTTGTAAATTTCTCCCTGATATCAATATAAATAGCGTTTTTTTCATACTGAAGAAAAAAAAAAAAAACAAAAACAAAAACAAAAGGAAAACAAAAAAAACAAAAAACTTGATTTGATTATTTGATAGGACAACAAAAAAATGGCCTCCTCCCACGACGAGAAGACAAAATTGGCAGAAGGGGCGAGGTAGTAGTATTTGGCCATTTCACTACTTCCTGCGTGATGAAGACTACATTTCACCCGACAACTTGATGGAGACGTATGGATGTTTACTAATATCCATATAAAGATGATAAAAAAAAATTGCAGTACAAGCATTTCAGTTACATGGCTTCATATAAAGACTCAGCCATATGGTACAGGTGGTGGATTTTCATAGGCTTTGGACAAATGACTAAGGTTGATGGGAACCATATCTTAAATTAACACCTTTGGTGTAACTATATCTAGCTTTCACCTCAAAACAACAGGAGAGCTTCAACTTGTCCCTAAGATTAATAATCATTCTCCATTTTTGTAATTGAATTTATTAATATTGATGAGGTTTTCTTTTCTGATTTTAATATTTAAAAGAAGGAAAGTTAAAAGTCTTTTTCTTTTTTTTTTAGCATGTTTAATTTTAAGTGTTTTTTTGTCAAATATATATTACTTAAATTATATGATTATGTTGTTAGTTTACTTAAATTATATTATTGTTAGTCTATGTGAATACTTTTCATACTAGGAAAAACTTGTAAAACTTGTAGTTGATAGATATTT
>APFE030916980.1:83112-97935 GCA_000404065.3 Pinus taeda | reverse complement strand
ATATAATCATATATTTTAAAAAAAAATGGCACCTTGTACTATGTTTTTTTCTCTGGGAAAAAAAGAGAAAATTACATGTTGTAGATGCCTCTACGACATATGCCATATGTTGGGCTATAGCCATCAAAAAGAAATCTATACAAAATTTACCCATATAGGATATGTTGTCGTTGTTCCTGTAGAGGTTATATACAAATAAATGTATACCATGAACTGCGAAAAAGAGAAAAATATACTACAAAATTAGGACTTGTTGGCCCACACTTTGTACTAAGTTAAATGAAAATTAAAGAGATTAAATTTTGTTTATAACCGATTTACTTAAAAAAAACAAGACCGATAACATAAGTTTAAAATCCATTTCCGAAAAAGAAAAATAAAAAATACTTATATCCAAAAAAAATATCACATTATTTTTATATTACAATTTAAATTAAAATAATCCACCATTACAATTTTACAGCTAGTCCAAAAAATATTACATTTATATTATAATTTAAATTTAAATAATAAATTAAAAAATTACCATCACCCACCATTGTCCACTTAGCATGCTCGTTAGACATATAGACTCTCCACAACAAACCACGGAATGGAAAATACGAGAATCGATATTGTAGAAACGAGATTGGTATGAGCCCATTTCGAGGCCAAATTAAGTATGTCGTTTACTTGGAGAGTACATTTATAGCTTTATTTATTAGATAAAATGACATGAAACTCGTGGTTGGCTTAATTCACATGCATATGTTTTATATAGTTGAAGAAGTGACAAGAAATTTTTTGTTGGTAGGGTTCTGATGTTCGGTGTGTTGTTGCACAAAGTGTCTAGACATCGCGATAATGCTCAAAGTAAGGGTTGTCACTCTAATCCTTATTCACTTTGTGTAGACTCTCGCATAGACAAGTCAAGGGGTAGTCCCTATGGTGAATGGATGAGGATAACTTGTGGAACACAGGCTCTAGGAGATTTTAAGAATGAACAACTTGATGAATTTAAAGCGATTCTTTATCAATTGAGATAGATAGACACAATCATAAGATAAAAATGACTACATACTAGTGCATTTAATTTGACTTAACCAAAGACTAAATAAAAAACAAGTCACCCATAACAATTTATAGTTTGTCAAAGCGACAATCATGAACAATTAATTGTAAAATGCCCAAAACTTTAGCATATAGGATAATCTAGCAAAATAATATTTCTCCAACAGTGAATATGCTTTTTAAAACATTTATTGCACCTTGATAATAGAGAAATCACAAAAATGCATTTAATCACCAAATAAAACCAAATTATAATTTTAATTATTCCTTAGGCAATAACCTTAATGCGATAAATAAAGAAGTCAAACTAAATCAAATGGTTAAAATTTAAAAATTTTAATGCGCCATAGGCCACATTAAAATATTTAATGTAAGCAAATCTCTTTAATTTATTTCATTTTCAATTCTTAGATTTTTTTTTTTTAATTTTAAAACTTTTAATGTTTTTAAAGTATTTTCTAAATGTTTTAGATTTTTTAAAAAGAAATAAAAAATGAAACGAAAAGAAAAAATAAAAATAAAAATCAAATTAAAACAAAAAAAAATAAACCTAACCAAACCTAAAAAGTAAAAAAATCATAACTAAATCATAACAATACAAATGAAAAAAAAAATCGAAATGTTAAAAAAATTAAAGTCTAAACCTAACTCATGCAAAGTTAAATAAAAAAAGTTGAAGTGTGTATACAGGTATTGAAAAAGGTAGCACAGTGGTTGGAGATGCAGCAGAGCTGTGGAACGGATTTGCTGCAGAAAGGGAATAGAAAGGAGAAACGAGGCGCCGGAATGAAGGACACAACTATGGAAACTGAGAGCTGGAGATGCAACGTGAAGGGTTAGGAAATGAGGGCTGAGGAGTAGAGGTTGTGTGCTGGCAAACAAGAGAAATTGCAGTGCGGGTAAGGGAGGAAAAGGCAGTAGTGATGGGCGCGGATCGAGCTTCAAGCTTGAACTTGAAAAGAGAGAAGTGGGGTTGCAATAAGGATAAGGCAGCGGGAAGATGACAGGGAGGGATGGAGGAACGTGGGCCAAAAGGGATGCGGGTAGCAGGTAGCCGCAGATTTGAAGGAGCTGACAGTGAAATGCGAGGAGGGAAGGAAAATGAATGACGGTAGGGTTTAGGAAGCCCATTTTTTTTAGAAATATGGAGGTTGTGGGTAGCGTTGAAGGAGTTCTTTTAGAGGAGAAAAGCAAACATAAAATGAGGGTCGCAGGCAGTAACAGAGGGTTGTGGGCCTTTCTTTAAAAAAATGAAATTTCTATAGCAAAACTGCAAAAAAAACCCCATGCAGTAGACATAATGGTAGCCAAAGAACCCAAGAAAAATTTCCATAAATCTTTGATTTAGTTGATATATTTTGCTTCAGATTCCTTTTCTTTTCCTTTAGGTTCTTTTAATTTAACATCAGCTCTATCAAACCCAGGAATTTCAGATTTGCCAGAAGCCTTCTTATCTTTTTCCAGCTCTTCAGCTGTGATTTGACAAGCCTTGTAGTCACCAAGCTTGGACCTTCTTAGTTCATAAGAAGTGTTAGGATTGAAAGCATCGAGATAGTATTCAAGAAGCATTTTATCAGTTGGTTTATAATTAGTAGATATTTCTTTAAGCATACCATTAAACCTTCTATGAAATTCTTCACGCGTCTCATTTTCTTTCTTTTTAATGATGCTAATGGCTTTTGCTAGAAATTGATCTTCTTTCTTATCACCAAATTTCTCTTAAAAGCATTAAGAAGGGAATCATATGAATCAATGTTATGATTAGGCCTATCCCTAAACCAATCCATATCATCCTATTCAAGGGTCAAGACAAAGCATTTCATTTGCACATCCTTATAGTTTTAAGCCAGAGTGAATTTAGCCCACCAAGTTTGGAAAGCATATAAATGATTTTTAACTATGATTGCATTATTTCCTTAGAAAGCAGGTAGCTTGTCTAGACCGGTATTAGGAAGGTTATGGGGATAAACTTGGATGTTAGCAAAGTTAAGAGGTTGATGATATCCATGATGTTTGGAACGAGAGGATTCAAGAAGAGTGAATGGATGTCACTAAGAGCTTCCTGGTCAAGATTGTGAAGGAGTGTACGAGAAGAGAGCTTGTGTAATCTATCTATGAGAGCCCTTTTAGGATTCGGAGCAGGATTAGCCAAGTTGCTTGGATTCCTCCTAGTACACGCTCCTGTAGAAGATGAAGGAAGTGGAGTCGCTACTCGAACAAAAATCTAACGTTGACACATAAGATGATATGAGATGAAGATGGAAGGATCAAATGATGAGAAGAGATGAGAGGACCAAGGACAGAAAACTTTTTCCCCGACAACGACGCCAAAAAATGTTGTCGCACAAAGTTTCTTGGCACTGTGACAACACTCAGAGCAAGGGTTGTCACTCTAATCCTTACGCAGTTTAGACTCTCTCCTAGACAAGTCAAGGGGGGTGAGTAAGGATTAGAGTGACAACCCTTACTCTGGGCGTTGTCACGATGCCTAGACACTTTGTGCAACAACACAGTGTTCTTGTGAAAATAATGAAGTCAGATCAACTGAAAACAACCCAGCCACGCCACGTAGCCGAAATCTGCATTCACCTATTTTTTATATAGGAGTTGTCTTTAGTGCTATTTTTTAGGAGTTTCAGGGGCTGGCAAAAACTTGCACGATTACCCATCAAACTTGTGATTTCAATGAATTCCTGCAAGTCGCACTAAAGACAACTCGCTCTATATATGCAGTCCGATTGACAACTCCTTCCATATATGCAGTTAGATGGCATAATCATTTTTGTTTATTAGCCACCACACCTAATTCTGATCAAATCAAATAGGGATTATGGAGTATATGCAGTCCGATGGCGATATCGTTTCTGTTTATTAGCCGCCACACTTAATTTTGATAAAATTAAATAGGGATTACAAAGTATATGCAGTCCATTGGCATAATCATTTAGTCGTCGCACTTAATTCTGATCAAATCAAATAGGGATTATGGAGTCATAGTGTTAGCGTATAGTGCTAATCGTGCTTGGAGCAGCTTTAAGGTATACCTAGTTCTGTTTGGGATTGGACCACAAGACTTGTAGGGAAAAAACCTCCCCACTTAATTGTTGGACCACATTCTCTAGTAACGTTAAGGTATACATAGTCCTGCATGGGATTGGACCACAAAACCTGTAGAGACAAAACCTTCCCACTTAATAGTTGGACCACATACTTGGACTTCAATGTATAGTGACAATGTAGGGTTAGGAAATAATAATAAATTTTAATTTCCCACAAATTTAAAAATGATTATTTCTTGTTAATCACCCAATTAATTAAATTTAAAAATCAAAATATTCAATTTAATATATTATTCTTAAAAATGGTTATTTCTTGTTAATCACCCAATTAATTAAATTTTCAAAAAAAATTATATATTTCAATTAATATTTTAATTTAATAAACTTAAAGATTTTTTCAAAAATAATAATTAATTAAATTAAACTTAAATTTGACTGCATCAAATAACAATATAATCTGTCTTAACTTACTTAATAGAAATAGAAATTTATATTTTTATATATAAAATGTGAGATTTAATACTTCAATTGACTTGCAATCAATTACAAAACCATCTTACTTTAGTATAGAAATAAAAATATATTTTTTTATATATAAAGATGTGAGATGATATAAGTTAATAAAATTATTAAAAATTAGTATGATCCATCTTAATTGTAGATTTATATGTACAAATATTTCCTGTGCAAAGTAAATTTTCCATGTGCAAATTTTCAAAGTTTTATATTAAAATATATATAATATATAATATTATTCATCCCTCCAATCACTAATAAAATTTAATATAAAATAAATAAATATATATATATAATATATATTTATAAACCACTGCATTTCTATTAACTACATCAAATTTGAAAATACAAACTTAGAAACCTCAATCCGCCCAAATGGGAAACCAGATCTGTTGGTTCCTCTTCATCAAACATTCACAACTGTTTTTCGTTCTAGATACTGTCATTAAAAACTTGCAGGCCATTAAACTTTTTTACTCCAAATGTTTCCAAAAACTATTCTTTCAAAGATCTTCTAAAAGACCTATCTTTACTACTACTATTTTGACATGCAAACTAATTTCCAAGAAACAGAGCATTAGCATCTAAATTCAAAAAAGATGGATAACAAGCCTCTTAATTCCCCGCGCTTCCCCTTTTGATTTCATTGTTGTCTTTGGTCTTCACCAGCTCCTTCAGCATCTCCCGAATCTCCTTGATTTGTTCGTTTTGTTGACGCAACACCCCTTAAACATTCAACCACCTCCTTCTTCGCAGCTGACGCTTCCTGAGCCATTTCCACCATCTCTGCCGCTACTTGCTCCATGGCCTTGGCCAAGAGATGCTTCAGCACCCAGTACGTGTGAAGAGCTCGACAATAAAGGGTAAATCTGCCTCTAGTGTTGCCTGGGTTAGGCAGCTGGGTTGTCCATTCTTCCATCTCCGGGTCAGACGGTTCCTCCAAGACTCTGTCTTCCATAGCATCAATGATTTTCCGTATGTCCTCATTTGTCTTGAGATTGTACGCCTGTTCTGCTTCATGCACCGCCCTGCGGATAGATTTCTTCCCCCTTTTTCGCTTTCCCTGAGGCTGATTCCCGTCCTCGCTGATGTTAGCTTGCTGAGGTCTACCTCTGCCTCTTTGTTTGCGAGCTTTCCTTCTTCCATCATTTTTACCTCGCTTAGTACCTTTGCTGCTCTGACCTGTTTCAAAAGTCTTGCTCCGATAACCCTCGTCCTGGTTATTCTCCATTTCGTCTGAGCTTTCAATTTCGATTTTTACTCGGCTCCGTTCAAATTGCCTATCTTCGAATGCCTCCCGCTCTGCCTAGACTCCTTTATCCCAGCTCGCTGCCATTTTGGTTCGTTTGAGGCGTTGGTTTTGGTTCCTCTTCCAGGTCTCACCTTTCCTCGCCACCTTCTTCAAACTCTTGTTGTCTTCCATCCTTCTCTTGCTCCACCTTATAGAATTCTCGCCACCTTTTCGTTTATGATGGGTTTGCCCTCCACTTCCTTTCTTCCTTGCAACTTGAATGATGCCCTCTTTGGTGGTTTTCGAGTTTTGTTTTGGACTGCGTACCTGCTGCTCTAAATTATCATTAAATGCTGATGACAGGGTGGTGAGGCCGTCGTCCTTCTGTCCTGTCTTCGGTGCTGAATAAACCTGCCTTATCTTCCCGCTCCAGTTCTTCACGGTTTTTTTATTACCATTATGTTATTTCATGGTTATCATTATCTATGAGTTGTTTTAAACTGTCCCATCTTGTCATCGCTGCTTGATTTGTCTAGCTGTCATCGACTTTTCCCAATAATTCCTTACTTCCCCAATTGGCCAAGCAATCTGCAGGCTTATTTCCTTCTCTCCTGACATGCGATATGATTTTGTATTCGATACCTTTCAAAGGTTCTTCAATTTCTTGGACTATACTCGATGTTCTCCAGCTTTTGACAACCTGCTCCCATTGTTTCCCTTGTATTATTTTTCTGATGGTGGTTATGACCAGGTCTGAATCGCCTTTGATCTCTATCTTTCTATATCCATTTCTTGTAGCAATTTTGAGGCCCTGGTAAGCTGCCATAAATTTCGCTTCGTTATTACTCATTGTTCCTCCATGTTTTGCATAGATCCATTTTACCTCTCCTTGTCTGTTTCTAAAGATTAATTTATTCTGTTAAAATAAATTTATATTAATTATATATAAAACTCCAAAAATTCCAATACTAATATTACAATATCAACACAACTAAAATAAATAAAATAAAAAACTCACATACAATTAACAAAAAAAAAGATAATTATAAGTAAAAAACACTATAAAAAATAAAAAATCGTACTGTAAACTTATTAACATTATTATTATAATAAAATTCAAAAATTATAAATAACTAAAATAATAGTTTTTTTAAATTAATTAATTATATATATATATTATATTATATATATATATTTAGATTTTTGTGATTTATATTGTAGATAAATGTTTTTCGGAATAATCACATCTTTGCTTGACACTTTGAACCAACCAATATGATTCGTCTTTCTTCTGAAAATAAATCACATTAATTAGTAAAAATAAACCACATTAATTAGTTCCAAATGTCAACTAAATTATAATAATATGATTATTCTAAAAAACATTTATCTATAATACACCTAATTATTTTCTTTTCTAAGTAAAGACTAGTTCTATTAATACAAGTAAAAATACATTTACAATGCGGTCGAAACCTCAGAGGAGGTCCAGGACTGTCCAACAAAACAAACAAACTGTCCCAGGATTGGGATTAACCTGATACAAAAGCCCAAGGCTATATAGAGAGAACAGGGCAGAGTGATAGACCTCAGAAAATGACAGATGATAAGCTGTGACCCTACTATTCGAACTGCCCAGATATTCATGAGCAAAATTACAGAGCCAAAAACTTGAAACTATAACAGAACTACATGCCTTATACAGAAAGACGTTGACAGAAGCCATATAAGCATAACAAAATGGACTGAAGAGCAGAGAGAGGAGCGAGGAAGTGGACATGGCCTAGGAGTCTTCAAACAACAGTATCGTGTTCCGGAATTTCCTCCTCCACGGGGCAAGGATAGCCCATCCACGTGTCGTCCACATTATCCTTAAGAGCTGAGTTGCTGCCATCTGGAGGAGTTGCCAATTGTCGAGTGCTATCAGAACCACCCGCTGGGTGAGCAGAGGTCGGGACATCCTGTTGATTGTCGTCTGGAAGCTTGGAGACGTCACTAGCATTTCCTCCAGCCTGAAAATCGCCACAGTTGAACCCGAAACCAACATCTTCCCCCTGTTGTGCGCTTCCTCCCTGAGACTGTGTTGAAGAGGTGTTCACAGCAACAGTGGGTCGAGCTTCTTCCTTCGAGAAGATAACCGTAATGTTGGCCGAGAGAACAGGTTGATTGAGGCGACTGTGAAACGTGAAATGAGTGGTTTTAAAAGAATTGTGCGGGAGTGGCCTGCTAGTTTCTGAGGTAGGGGAAGCCGAAGCCAAAGGAATGACAGGCGGAGGAGTCAGCTTCAAGCCCACGGCCTCCACAACCGCCACCTCGGTGCCAGTTACCACGGCGACACACCATGGGCAAAGTAACAGGGCAGCTGGGAGGGGATGAAGAGCAAGACAAAGCAAAGCAGATGCCGATGTGAGGGTGCTTGTAACGCTCGAAGAATCAGACATTCAGCGCCACCTTCGTAGCATTACAAGGATGCAAAACCGGAGGTAGTCACATGGGAGGTGGCCAGGGGTAGATATTAACAGAGAGAGCCGAGGCAGCCATTAAAGAAATACCAGGTGAAATGTCTCGAACCCACTACGCATTCAATTTCACATGATAAATGATTTGCCGGGACTTAACATAAACCATTTCCATCTGCGGGAGGGCTTGGGTAGGTGTGTTGTCCTGCCACCTACTATACCAGTTGCCGCCATGACGCAGAACCATCATAAATAGTGCGTTAATGCACCCGCATCCGGGTGTAATACACCTAATTATTAAACAAAGTCTCCTCTTGCATTAACTCTTGATTATTCAGATGGGTAATCGCTCCGGATCATCCGTGGTAAAATTAAGTAAACAAACTGAGTATTACATTGAATATTGCAGGAGAATATTCCAACGTGGCAGCCATATTTGATGATGAAGTATCCGGACACAAATATGACATGTCTTGAAATGTAAAGCGCATCTTTGTTCAAGATTTTGCCCCATAAAACTAATACGTGACAATGGATCTGTCCTTCGGATATATATTATATAATTCGTACCTTTTTCTAGGATTCGATTTCGGATAAACTACCTATATTTCACCTTCAATAAACAATTAAATAAATCTTAAAAATTACATTTCAGTGTTTCTGGCCTGTCTGATGGCGGCGTTGTCTGAGACGATTTACGGTTCTCCTTTCTCTCCGAATTTGCTGAAATATTTTATTGTGTTATATATATATATATAATATATATATTAATATATATATAAATATATATTTGTTTTCATATAGAGTATATGAATTTAGTATTCGAAAAATTCATGATACATGTTGAAATTTAACATTTTAAATTTAAATTTGTTTTCAACAATAATTTTTTTTGGTAGATAAACACCCATGACGATTTGAACTAGTGACCTATCACAAGGAGTTCCTTAATAGTGCATTCATTGACCGTCAATCCAAAGCCTCATGGACAAAAAATAAAATAAAATTAATACCTACTATACAGATAGTTGTGGCCCTTTCTCCTATAAAGCTTCACAAATACATTATCCTAAGAATCAACAACTTTCCTATTATCTTTAAAGACATGACATTCTAAAATGAAATGCTTATGTTTTTTAATATACAAATTAAAAGATATGACATTCTAAAATGAAATGCTTATGTTTTTCTTCTCTTTTTTTTCCGAAAAAAAAATATTTGCCAGAAGCATTCTTATCTTTTTCCAGCTCTTTAGCTGTGATTTGACAAGCCTTCTTAGTTCATAAGAAGTGTCAGGATTGAAAGCATCGAGATAGTATTCAAGAAGCATTTTATAAGTTGGTTTATAATTAGTAGATATTTCTTTAAGCATACCATTAAACCTCCTATTAAATTCTTCACATGTCTCATTTTCTTTCTTTTTAATGATGCTAATGGCTTTTGCTAGAAATCGATCTTCTTTCCTATCACCAAATTTCACTTTAAAAGCATTAAGTAGGGAATCATATGAATCAATGTTATGATTAGGCCTATCCCTAAACCAATCCATTTCATCTTGCTCAAGGGTCAAGACAAAGCATTTCATTTGCACATCCTCATACTTTTGAGCCAGAGCGAATTTAGCCCACCAAGTTTGGAAAGCATATAAATGATTTTTAACAGTGATTGCATTATTTCCTTGGAACGTAGGTAGCTTGTCTAGACCAATATTAGGAAGGTTATGGGGATAACCTTGGATGTTAACAAAGTTGAGAGGTTGATAGATATCCATGATGTTTGGAACAAGAGGATTCAAGAAGAGTGAATGGATGTCACTAAGAGCTTCTTGGTCAAGATTGTGAAGGAGTGTACGAGAAGAGAGCTTGTGTAATCTATCTCTGAGAGCCCTTTTAGGATTCGGAGCAGGATTAGCCAAGCTGCTTCGATTCCTCCTAGTATAGGCCCCTGTAGAAGATGAAGGAAGTGGAGTCGCCACTCAGACAAAAATCTAACTTCAACACAGAAGACGATATGAGATGAAGATGAGATGAAGATGGAAGAATCAAATGATGAGAAGAGATGAGAGGACTAAGGACAGAAAACTTTGTCCCTGGCAACGACACCAAAGAATGTTGTTGCACAAAGTTTCTAGGCACCGCGACAATGCTCAGAGCAAGGGTTGTCACTCTAATCCTTACTCAGTTTAGACTCTCTCCTAGATAAGCCAAGGGGGGTGAGTAAGGATTAAAGTGACAACCCTTACTCTGAGCATTGTCACGGTGCCTAGACACTTTGTGCGGCAACACAGTGTTCTTGTGAAAATAATGAAGTCAGATCGACTGAAAGCAGCTCAGCCACGCCACGTAGCTGAAATCTGCATTCACCTATTTTTTATATAGGAGTTGTCTTTAGTGCTATTTTTTTGGAGTTTCAGGGGCTAGTGGAAACTTGCACGATTACCCATCAAACTTGTGATTTAAGGAATTCCTGCAAGTCGCACTAAAGACAACTCGCTCTATATATGCAGTCCGATGGACAACTCGCTCTATATATGCAATCAGATTGCAAAATCGTTTTTGTTTATTATCCACCACACCTAATTTTGATCAAATCAAATAGGGATTATGGAGTATATGTAGTCCGATGGCATAATAATTTCTGTTTATTAGCCGCCACACGTAATTTTGATAAAATGAAATAGGGATTATGGAGTATATGCAGTGCAATGGCATAATCGTTTAGCCGTGACACCTAATTCTGATAAAATCAAATAGGTATTATGGAGTCACAGTGTTAGTGTATAGTGATAATCGTGCTTGGAGCAGCGTTCAGGTATACATAGTTTTGTTTGGAATTGGACCACATGACTTGTAGCGTCAAAACCTCCCCACTCAATTGTTGGACCTCATTCTCGAGCAACGTTAAGGTATACATAATCCTGCATGGGATTGGACCACAAAACCTGTAGAGACCAAACCTTCCCACTTAATAGTTGGACCACATACTCAGACTTCAATTTATAGTGACAATGTAGGGTTAGGAAATAATAATAAATTTTTAAAATAAATTTTAATTTCTCACAAATTTAAAAATGGTTATTTCTTGTTAATCACCCAATTAATTAAATTTTAAAAAATATTTTTTAATTTCAAAATATTCAGTTTAATATTTTAATTTTAATAACTTTAAAGATTTTTGTTCAAAATTTAATAATTAATTAAATTAAACTTAATTTGACTACAACCCATTATAATATAATCTGTCTTACTTACGTATAGAAATAAAAATATATATTTTATATATAAGATGAGAGATTTATATAATGTATAAATAATATTATAAAGAATTAGTATCTTAATTGTAAAATTCCATGTGCAAAGTAAATTTTCCATGTGCAAATTTCTTTAAAATTTTATATATAAACAAAGTCTCCTCTTGCATTAACTCTCGATTATTCAGATGGGTAATCGCTCCGGATCATCCGTGGTAAAATTAAGTAAACAAAGTGAGTATTACACTGAATATCGCAGGAGAATATTCCAACGTGGCAGCCATACCCGATGACGAAGTATCCGGACACAAATATGATGTCTTGAAACGTAAAGCGAATCTGTGTTCAAGATTTTGCCCCATAAAATTAATACGTGACAATGTATATTATATAATCCGTACCTTTTTCTAGAATTAAATAAACTACCTATATTTCACCTTCGATAAATAATTAAATAAATTTTAAAAATTACATTTCAGTGTCTGGCCTGTCTGATGGCGGCGTTGTGTGAGACGATTTACAGTTTTCCTTCGGTCGGAATTTGGTGAAATTTTGTATTGTGTTGTCTATATCTATATCTTTCTATTAAAGAAAGAAATGATATGGTTCTCTTCCTTTTGGCGGAGAGCAGCAGGAGTTCACTTTGAAAGTTCTTCTTTTGTCGGGTTATATGGCCCGGGAGGACCCATTTGTTGGATTCTGTTATGGATTCTGTCCAAGGGAGCTGTGAGATTGACGTGTCCACTCTGTTTTATCAGGACAGGAATGAGTAAGAATATGAAGGTCCGGAGGGTCTTGCGCTTCGAGTGCAAGGGTTTCCTACTTCATAATATTTTTATATATTTTAACAGAGTATGAATTTAACATTTGAAAATTTTAATAGGTTATTAAATTTGATTTCAACAAGTTTTTATAGAAAAATTAGACAAATTAAATAGTAAAAAATAAAATATATTTTTTGGGTAGGTAAGCACCCACGGGGATTTGAACCAATGACCTATCACAAGGGGTGCTTTAACAGTGTACCTATTCACCCTCAATTCAAAGCCATGTAGGCAAAAAATAAAATAAAATTAATGTCTAATATACAAATAGATTATACAACATATTACTTTTTATTGGGTTAATGTATGCGGCCCTTTTTTCTATAAAGCTTCACAAATACATTATCCTAAGAATCAACTACTTTCGTGTTATCTTTAAAGACATAACATTCTAAAATGAAATTATTATTATTATTATTTTTTTTCTTTTTTTTTTTCTCTAAAAAAAATATACAAATTAAAGATATGACATTCTAAAATGAAATGCTTATGTTTTTCTATTTTTTTCAGAAAAAAATATTTGCCAGAAGCCTTCTTATCTTTTTCTCGCGCTTCAGCTGTGATTTGACAAGCCTTGTACTCACCAGGCTTGGACCTTCTTAGTTCATAAGAAGTGTCAGGATTGAAAGCATCGAGATAGTATTCAAGAAGCATTTTCTAAGTTGGTTTATAATTAGTAGATATTTCTTTAAGCATACCATTAAACCTTCTATTAAATTTTTCACATGTCTCATTTTCTTTCTTTTTTAATGATGCTAATGGCTTTTGCTAGAAATCAATCTTCTTTCTTATCACCAAATTTCTCTTTAAAAGCATTAAGGAGGGAACCATATGAATCAATGTTATGATTAAGCATATCCCTAAACCAATCCATATCATCTTGCTCAAGGGTCAAGACAAAGCATTTCATTTGCACATCCTCATAATTTTGAGCCAGAGCGAATTTAGCCCACCAAGTTTGGAAAGCATATAAATGATTTTTAACAGTGATTGCATTATGTCCTTGGAAAGCAGGTATCTTGTCTAGACCAGTATTAGGAAGGTTATGGGGATAACCTTGGATGTTAGCAAAGTTAAGAGGTTGATAGATATCCATGATGTTTGGAACGAGAGGATTCAAGAAGAGTGAATGGATGTCACTGAGAGCTTCCTGACCGAGATTGTGAAGTAGTGTACGAGAGGAGAGCTTGTGTAATTTATCTCTGAGAGCCCTTTCAGGATTCGGAGCAGGATTAGCCAAGCTGCTTGGATTCCTCCTAGTACACGCCCCTGTAGAAGATGAAAGAAGTCGAGTCACCACTCGGACAAAAATCTAACTTAGACACAGAAGATGATATGAGATGAAGATGAGATGAAGATGGAAGGATCAAATGATGAGAAGAGATGAGAGGACTAAGGACATATAACTTCGTCCCCGACAACGACGCCAAAAAATGTTGTTGCACAAAGTTTCTAGGCACCGGGACAACGATTAGAGCAAGGGTTGTCAATCTAATTCTTACTCAGTTTAGACTCTCTCCTAGACAAGTCAAGGGGGGTGAGTAAGGATTAGAGTTACAACCCTTACTCTGAGCGTTGTCACGGTGCCTTGTCACTTGTGCGACAACGCAATGTTCTTGTGAAAATAACGAAGTCAGATTGACTGAAAGCAACCCAGCCACGCCACGTAGTTGAAATCTGCATTCACCTATTTTTTATATAGGAGTTGTCTTTAGTGCTATTTTTTTGGATTTTCAGGCGCTGGCGGAAAATTGCACGATTACCCATCAAACTTGTGATTTCAATGAATTCCTGCAAGTCGCACTAAAGACAACTCGCTCTATATATGCAGTCAGATGGAAGAATCGTTTTTGTTTATTAGCCACCACACCTAATTTTGATCAAATCAAATATGGATTATGGACTATATGCAGTCTGATGGCATAATCGTTTCTGTTTATTAGCCGCCACACCTAATTCTGATAAAATGAAATAGGGATTACGGAGTATATGCAGTCCAATGGCGTAATCGTTTAGCCACGACACCTAATTCTGATCAAATCAAATAGGTATTATGGAGTCATAGTGTTAGTGTATAGTGATAATTGTGCTTGGAGCAACTTTCAGGTATACATAGTTTTGTTTGGAATTGGACTACAAGACTTGTAGGGACAAAATCTCCCCACTTAATTGTTGGACCACATTCTCGAGCAACGTTAAGGTATACATAGTCCTACATGGGATTGGATCACAAAACCTGTAGAGACCAAACCTTCCCACTTAATAGTTGGACCACATACTCAGACTTCAATGTATAGTGACAATGTAGGGTTAGGAAATAATAATAAATTTTTAAACTAAATTTTAATTTCCCATAAATTTAAAAATGGTTATTTCTTGTTAATAGCCCAATCAATTAAATTTTAAAAAATATTTTTTAATTTTCAAAATATTC